>JAOEHY010004181.1:0-44435 GCA_025447955.1 Psilopsiagon aurifrons | reverse complement strand
GGTTTAGTGGGAGGTGTCCCTGCCCATGGCAGGGGGGTTGGAACTGAATGATCTTAAGGTCCTTTCCAACCCTGACTGTTCTATGGTTCTATGATTCATTTGAGTGAAGTGAAACTATGAATTTTTGCTCTGATAACTCATTCTGCCTACGAAGTGCAGATCAACAGTGAATTCCAATGTGATGTTGTGAGTGATGGGTTTTAATTCAAGTGGCACTAAACAGTATTTAGTTAACAACATAGGAAAAAAAGCCTGTCTGCTGCTAAGTTTGTGATGTGTGTAAAGCAACTGTGGAAATTGAGTATTAGATGCTGTTGACAACAACATCTAGTACTCAACAGGTGGCTGTAAAATGTGGTTTGAGTATCCAGATCTTTCTGTTCACAAAAGAACGAGTTTTGCATTCTGAGGTGCAGTAAGACTGATCATCTTGCTTGATACTTCTGATCGTGCATGAAGCGCCTGAGCATGACCTGTGTGTGTTTTCTTTCATGAGGAGGAGAGGAGGTGTGACTCAGTTGTGAGAATAGCTGTAGGATGCACAAGAATCCTGCTGAAGCTGGTCCATTTTTAGTCCAGGGACTGTGTGACTGTGCAGTAGTACGCTGCAAAATTAGTTGATGACTATCCTCTCACTTGGGTTATTAAAAAATATGAGGAGTTACCAGATTAGAAGGTAGACTTATGTTTAGGTTGATCATTTCTGAAACATGAAGTAAGTTTACTAATTTAGATTGCTCTACTGTGCTTGCTTAATTCAGATCAATTTACTCTGAAGAGGAGACTGGGGGAGACCTTGTAACAGTCTTCCAGAACTTAAAGGGATCAACAAGAAATCTGGGGAGGGTCTTTTTGCAAGGGCCTGTAGTAACAGGACAAGGGGGAATGGCTTTAAACTGAGGGGAGATTTAGATTAGACATTAGGAAGAAATTCTTCCCTGTGAAAGTGCTCAGGCGCTGGCACGGGGTGCCCAGAGAATCTGTGGTTGCCCCATCCCTGGCAGTGTTCAAGGCCAGGTTGGATGTGGCTTGGAGCAGCCCAGTCTAGTGGAAGGTGTCCATGCCCATGGCAGGGGTTTGGACTTGGATGAGCTTTAAGATCCCTTCCAGCCCAAACCATTCTATGATTCATTGTCACATTATGAGGTAAACCAGAAGTAGGGGAAGAGGAGCAGCAGAACTTCCCTGATAGCAGTATTTAAGCAGCTGGTTATTGTGTATGGATGCAAAGGGCTTTCCCATGGGGGTGTTTGCTCTTGTGTGTTGTCCTGCATAGGAGTAATAACCCATAGTAGTATTTGTGTTGAGATTTTATGTCCCAGGCTTCGTTCCATGACAGATTTTACAAGGCCATGTTATACGCTTCTTGGAATAGTAGGTTAAATCAGAGGTCATAGAAACATGCTTTACATTGAAGCACAAAAGAACCCTTGTTTCATTTCCTCACAATTTAGGTGGCTATTTTTTTTCCCTAAGGAGATTTTTTTTCCCTGAACCAGACAAATGGGGGTACAAGGATACAGAGATGGGCAAGATACAATTAAGATGAGCACCTTTCCCATGGTAGTCAGCAGTTTACTTTCTCATTTCTTCAGACTGTCCATGTTGAGGTGGTCCCCACATCCTTTTCCCAGTTTGTGTTTGAGCTCAGGAGTATTTCTGGGAAGCAGAAAAACCTAAACCAAAACAAAGCTTGTCAAATTTAGAAAACATTAATTTCATTCCTTTCATTCCATTCCTCCTTAATTGCATTCAAAGTACTGCACTTAACTGGTTTTCCTGTTCTGTTTTGCCTGTTGTCATACACTTAATTCTCCATTCATTAGCTGCTTCATTGTTTAATTATTGTAGCTCTTCTTGCAAGTTTCTTTCCATTAAGGTAAGTACTGCGATAAGAAGGTAGATACTACATTTATTTCATATACAGGCTACGGGAAAACACTGTGTGCTGCTCCTACTGGTTCAGCCTCTGTCCCCTACTTTGTGCAAGAGCAACAATTCCAAAGCAAGAAGACAGTGATGCATAAGGCATTTCACAGTACGACGTTCCCTTCCAAAAATTGATTGGTCTTGTGGTGCTGCAAATGGTAAAAGACACGGTACTGAAAATAAAGCAATCAAGAAGTCCCATAAAGCAGAATGGCACAGCAGCTATTTTCGGTCATTTTCATTTATAATTTTAGCTATATTCTTAAATTAAAAAAGGTATAAGCAGTCTCCCTGTTAAGAATGAAAGGAGGAACGTTATTTTCAGAGCTTAATTCATTTCTGGATGTTTTCTAGCAACTTCAAGTGTTTTTTTTATCCTAAAGGAAAAATCCCATGTTCTTTTTCAAAGTATGTATGCTCATGTGTGAACTGTGTATGTATTTGAGTCACACCTGCAGTAATTATTTAAAATAGTCTAAAATACAGAAAAGTGTAGTAACTTTGCCAACATTTTTAATGACAAAAATTCTTTTCACACCATGCCAACGCTATGTAACAGCATTCATCTGAAAAAATACCGAAGTAGATTTTTATGGAACAAAGATTTATTTACACAACTTTACATAAGGTACCCCATGCTGTATTCAGTAATTGTATTAAAAGTATTCAGACTGCAAAGCAACCCATACCAAAATTAACTGTACCATTTTGGTCCATCTCTAGTGCTCATCAGCATCACGTGTATTGCTCAGTTAATTTCATAGGACCATCCTGGCAGAGCGAGGTGAAGCATTCGGTTGTTCTAACATGTGCCTCAACTCCTTTTAGATGTGCAGAAGTTACATTTTTGTGCAGCTTTTGGTTGTGTTTTCTGTGGGCTGAATGCAGCAAGTGCCCTTTGGGGCACAGTTGCTGGAGTGCTGGCAGTGCAGCCAGGGGATGGGTATGGTGAGGTACCTGTGTATTAACAGAAGCTGAGGCATTCAGGTGTGAGTTGAGGTGGTCTCCCAGACCTACTGCTGCATTTCCTTTCATCACACAAAAAAACCTGCTCCAAGAGAGTCTTTATAACTGAAAGATACAGGCGCCAGTTTGGTCACTTTCTGAAGCAGGAAATTGTATCCCACAATTTTTCTTGGAATAAAGTTCTTTCTAATTTTGTTGGTTTAGATTTTTTGTTGATTAAGAGATCTGGGTATGAGTGAAACCCAGCCAGAAGTTCAGAATTCCATGAAAACACAGTATAACCACAGACACAGCTGAAAATACTTCTATAGTCCTTTGATCATTCTTTCAGTGGAATTCAGTTCAAGTTGTTTTGTACAACAGGTTTTCTTTCCTCACCGGTGTAGATTCAGCATCATCAATTTCTGTAATTGGATTTCACTGTTTTAGATTTTAGATACTATCTCAAAGCAGAGGAGTGTACAATTATTCTCCTTGTTGGTAATCTTTCCACTCCCAAATTCCACTCTCAAAATGCACCCTCTTTGCAGCTTAAAGACTGTGTCAGGGCTCCAGAACCTTTCAGCTTCTTTCCACCACGGAGATTTTGGTATCTTTCAGTTCTGTCAAAAAGCAGAGATATTTCACTTCTCTGTGAGTACCAACAGCGAATGGGGCTGGCAAAGAATGCAGAGAGAGATGAGAAGGAATACTGCAAAGCAGTGAAATCCCCTCCATTCTCCCCACTCCTTTTGGAGCTTATTTGGAATCAGTACTTTCTCCCACTATTTCATTTGCAGCATTTGGCAACTTTTATATCCTAGAGAACACTTCTTGGTCGTTGGAGGGAACAGGTAACAGGGGATCCATAATAGCTGTCTTCCTGGAATTGGTGGAGCAGGAAAGCAGGTCACTAGGGAGCAGTTGAGCAATTCAACCCACATCAGCTTTGGTTTTGTGATATGAGATGTATGTGGTGCAAGGCTGTTTAGTACTTTTCTTTCTCATTTTTGGAAGATATTGATAGTTAGTGTTTATAGGTTTTTGAAGTTTCAAACCAGACCCTCCTTTAGATATGTATGCTTTTCTGAACGGGTTTCCTGGATGGAAAAGAAAATGTGTCACCAAATATAAGTTGATCTAGGATATAAAAATGGCTTTACTCAGAGAACTACTTTGATATTGATGGATTGATTAAAATGGAAATAATGCTTAGCTGATGGTGTTATACTGAAACCTTACTAAGCTTTAAGTTTGCTGCAGGGACTTATTTTACATCAATATATTTGTGATAGTTTTTTCTGTGAGCACAGAGAAGACACCCTTTGGCACAGATATATGGCCCACAAGACACAGAGATTTTCTGCTTAATCAAACCAAAATAGTCTTCTAATGCTGTGTTAGGATCTGGCCTATGGCATGAATGAACAAGTGGTATCACTAAATGTCACAATATTGATTACAGTTATTACCATTAAGAACGGGTCATGTAAGATGTGTGGGGCTCTGTGAACTCAGTGGTGTGAAGAGTTCTTGATGAGATTAGTGATAAAGATGTCAAGACAGCAAGAGCTATGAGATCATGTAGTGTGCTTACGGGGAGCTGCTTAACAGTGGATGTTGAAGTAGTTTGATAGTAACCGCTGCAGAGGAATAGCAGTTACTTTTTGGGTCGAATACAGTTTGCAATAAAGGAATTGGTTATTAATTTCATTTGCATTCTGACTGTAAAGAGAGGATTGGCATTCACCTTGGAGGGAAGTTTGGTGAACTTGAAAGGCAAATGCTTTCATGCATTTGTGGTGTGGCAGGACACAAAACTATTTTAGGACTATGGGGAGAGTTAGAGCTTTCTGACATGTAGAAAACTGACGTGTTTATGATCGAGTTAATCTCTATTTAAAAGTTTGAAATTGTCAGTGGAGTTAAATATTCTTAAATGAGAGTGGGAAGGAGAAATGGCACTGATTACATTTAAAGAAGTACAAATTTTTCTTGGAGTACTGCAGTGCTTTTGAATAACCTCAGTCTCATTGACGGTCTCTAAGGCACATAAGTAAGGACTTTGTAAGAGCCTTGGCAAATTTCAGGTGCACAGAGTGTACTTTCTGCAGCACAAACCGCCCTCAAAATTGATGAGGAACAGGCAAATAACTGAACAACAGTTTTAAAATGCAGTTCTAATGACGTATCAAGTCTGACAGTAGACAAGAGTTTCTTTCATGCTGCCCTCCTGTTTCATCTGCTATAACATGAGGCTCTGCTGACACTGCTGCAGGCAGACACGTGCTGGGGCTCTAGTGCAGCTGCAGAGCAGCAGTTCCAGCAGGATGCTGCAAAGGAGCCCCATATGGTGTCAGACCAGTGGTGTGGGTAGCGCTGAAAATAGGTGTAGATCTACTCTTAGTTCCTGTGTAGGTGCCACACTGAAGAGTCTCATCTGGCTTTGCTAATTAAGCTATGCAACTTTAGAATATGCTGTTTAGAGTCTCTCTCCTGATAACTACTTACAAACATAATCCCAACAGTCTTGCAGGTTGTAAAATGATTTCTGGAGTTGCAGCGTGGTGTTTTCACTGGCAGTTGGTAGAAGCAGCTTAATAAACCGCGTAAGCAATTGGCATGCACTGCAAACTTCAGTTTTACTCTCTGAATCTTAAAAACATTAAATGTTTCTTCCAATTTAATATCTGCATAATGGATATGCATGGCAGGATACGCTGCTGCCAGCAGCTCTCAGCAGCCTCTAACAGGCTAGCGTAGACTTCCAGAGCAACTGCTCTGCTACCCACGTTATCCATCTTGTGCTAAATGTGCTGAGCCTCCGTTTGTGCACAGTGCGCTAATAAAAGTTGTGCTTTCATCCTGGTTTGGTCCAGCTCTGCGGTTCAGGCCCAGGGGGTGGGACAGGCGACAGTGTGAATGTGATGTGACTCACCTCGCTCCTGCTCCTCGCTGCCTCTCGCCCTGACGGAGCACTATGGCAGGAAAGTCCTTCAGTCTGCCTCTTCCTCTCTTCTCTCCCTCTTTTTATTCTTTTAAAAATCCTTTCACTAATGTTCATCCCATTGTAAAGAGCAAGATGGAAAACCAATCCTTGGGCTGTTGCTGCTGATTTCCTCCAGTCAGGGAATCAGTTGTTACATAGTCAGGAGCACTATTACCACTGAATACCATGCAGACTGCTGTGAAAGACAAAATCTCCTTTCCTGTTCATGCCGGGTACAGTAATTCTTGAGCCTCCTGTGTGCAGTGTGTGTGCAGTCCATTTTTTGGCAGGTATTCCGTAGGTATGTTGCATTATTCCCTCTCCTTCGCCTCGGGTTACTCTCTGGAAATGTTTTTTTCAGCTCTTGTATCTGCTTGCTGACACGGCACTTTGCATGTTAACACAGTGGATCTTTGCAGAAGGCAGCTTTAAATGCTCGTTCAGTTACTGCATATACAAAGGAGCTGATAGACCCCAGGCCATTTAAAACTATGTAAAATATCTGAATTAGAAAAATGCCTTCTGCACTCCTGTTATTTTTGCCTTGTTGTAGAAGGGAACAAGCAATTTACAGCTTTTAGGCTTTGACAGCTTTTAGCACTTTTCTGGATGCAGAGTAAAATAGTTCCTTCATGCTGCCATCCATTACCAGCTCCCTGAGTGTTCCTGTTGGTGGAGCTGAGTGTGTATTCCCAGCCAGGGCAGTGGACTTCATAGAAGCCAGTCAGTCCTCCTTCTGCACACTTTTGAGTCTCTGAATGCAGTCTCTTGCAGAAAGGCCAGTCATGTGAGCTTACACATTTCAGCCTTATGAAACAGGGATGGTGTTTTGGTTACTTGTGGGTTTTATTTAAAGTTCCAGTTCTCAAATCTGCTGATTTGCGTCTCTGCGCCTTTTGTCATCTTCTTCTGGGCCAGAGATACACACTCAGTGTGCAAAGCACTATGCAGTTTTAACTCACCTTAAGCAAGATACTTGGAATCAAAATTCTACAGTTTGTCCCCAAGACCTATGCAGAGAACAGAGGTTTTGTTAGCTCAGAGTTTCATAATCCCATGTGAAAGAAATTTGAGGGGAAAAAATTATTTCAGTTGGTTGTAAATAGCTGGATTTACTTTTTCTCCCCGTCCATCTCTCCATTTTTGTACTGTCTTAATGCCAGTGCTTCAAAACAAAAATCAAAACATTTGTTGTCAGAATGTGGGGTTTTTTCTTTCCCTTTCTGTAGAAGTGGAGCTGCTTGGGCAGCCCACCGATGGCACCTGGCTCTGGTAGAGGTACCCTCACCGTCTCTGTTTCCACTAGAACTTTCTCAGTTGAGTCCCTACCACATCTGTGACTTCACTGCCCTCTTCTGAAGCCAACCGTGTGGTGTAACTGTTTTGGAGTATGCATATGCTCTTGATCAAAAGGGGCATAAGTAAATGTCTGCATCTTTCTAAAGCTGTCCTAATTTGGGGTTGGTTTGAGTGTAGGAAAAAATACACAGTGCCTACCAGGAGAAGAAACTTCTTTTCTAAACTATTTCAAACTTTCATGGAAACTATAATGTAATAGGAATCCTTTAAGCCGGGAGAAAAAAATCTGTGCTATTTCCTTCCCACATAGATAGCCCTGTCCGATTTCTTTCAATTTACAGTGATATTGGACAGAATTACCACACATCCATGCCTTTCCTGTTCCCACTTTGTGCTCAAGCTGTCTGCTTCTCCACTCCATTTCAATGCGTGGTACAAAATAGCATCCCTATTGCCCTGAAGTCAGCCTTGAGACTTCAATGTGAAATCCTTTATCATCCCTGTTTAGGAATGGTGCATGTTTGAAGGAGTCAGAAGCCTTGGAATCAGAATGCTAATGAGTCTCAAGTGAATATAGGTTAATGAGGTCTTGTAGTGGTTTGTGAAGAGGCTGAATTTTGGGGGGTAGGTTTCTGTAAGAACAGCAGGGTCAGCCTGCTGGGCAGCAGTACTCCTCTGGGGCCTGTTTTGACACTGTGCCTATTAGATAACACCAATATTTAAAATTCCAAAAAGAGAAATCCCTTTAAGCTTCTGAGCATTTCTTTATTTACATTAGCTGAATGTAACTTTAGGAGTTCTTATCTTCTGTAATATTTGCAGCTAAATAACTGTCATAATTTCTGTTTCTGCTTTTGTTTATCTGGTAGAAAAGAGTGGTGGAACAGCTTCGAAAGAATTTGATAGTGAAGCAGGAACAGCCAGACAGTAAGTTTCAAATTCAGCCATTGGCACAGTCAGAAAACAAACTACAGACACCGCAGCCACAACCACTACAACAGCTACAGCAGCATCACCATCAACAGCAGCAGCAGTCTACTGCACCTTCTCCAAACGTGATTGGATCACAGGTAAAAATCTCTGCAACAATTCTTTTTCTTGCTAAAGGTGAAAAAAGAAATCAAAAATGCAGGGAGAAAATTGCAGACTTTGACTTATGCCCATTAGTGTACCAATATGAATTTCTCCTTCTGTGCATATGTAGGTGTGGGTCTTGTGGGGTTTTCTTTTGGCAATAACACCCTATCTGAGTCAAATTATGTAGTGTCTAAAATTCATATTATAACCTCACAGAAAGGAAGGGTGACAGTATCACCTTTCTTCAACATAAGTGAAAGTTTTTGAATGATTGGAAAGTCAGGAATGATTGTCCATACTCAGTAGATCTTGAACCAGTGAAGGCTTCAGACATGCTGTGTGAGGGGTATGATTAAAATACTTCATTTTTAAAAGACTGACCGAGTGCCCACTGTATCTGTGATCAGAATGTCAGAAAGCAGTTCCCTCTTCTTTCTGCTTGGCTCTTTACAAACAGATGTAACTCGTATCAGGTCATATTTGCTGACGTTTGCAAGGATTCATCTAGAAGTGTATGCTATTGATTGCAAAGTTTGAGTTTTAGGAAGTAGTGTCTTTATTGGGAAGGTACACTGATTTTCAGTATGGTATAGGATTAGAGACACTCGCTAGAGTTTTGGAATTATGGACAGGCAGAGTTCACCCATGAAGTTTACTCTATGCACACTGCAGTGAATCACAACCGTAGCTTTGACTGATTGTGATTCCTGTCTTCCCTTTTCCCGGAAGTAGAGGGGGAAGAAATGAATGAGCTGTCAGTTCAATCATTAACTCAGCAAGTTTTGTTGGATGTGCTCTAAAAATGTATTTGTGAAGCTTAGATAATTGTATTTTTTAGAAAAGAATATTGCAGAAATGAAGCAGACTCAATGAAGGAAAAGACATTTCCGAGCGGCAACATTAATATCAAAGCTAAAACAGAACAAAGAAGTTACTGCATCCTAAAATACTGATAGGCGAACAATGGATCACTCCTTGCTGTCTCACTGTTTTCAGTCAGGAAACTTGACTGCAAGAGCAGTGTCATCCGTTTCTCTCAATTCTACACTTTGCATTCATGCATTAACTTCCAGGTCATCTCCTGGGTTGTAAAAACTGAGGTTTTGTTCAAAGTTAAAGAGCCCTCTAGTGAAACAGTCAAAAACTGCTACACCCTTCTGAGTATCATTGATACAGCTGAACACGGAAAGTGCAAACAAAGTCAGGACATCCTCTTACTTGAATAAATAAACCAGCCTTTATTCTTGACACTTTCCTTTTTTACTTATGTTGGTATAATTCTGACATAACCTTATTTTGCATCGAAGATTGTGCCTCTGTCCTGCTGCCCCTCAATCCCTTTCAGCAAAGAGAAGTCAAATAGTTTGTGTCTCCAGAAAGTTTTTGGTGCCTACTCTTGTAATGAATACATCTCTCAAGGCTGTGTCAGTAAAGAGAATGCTTTCAATGGTTATTTTCAGAATAATTTAATTTAAGAGTCAACGTATACGTGCTGCCTTAATAGAGACATTTTATCATACTTACTATAGCCCAGTAAGTAGGGCTTTTGAAATGTTCATAAAGCACCAACCCTGGTAAAAGGTCGTATTATTGCAATGTTATTATGTGAAATAAATGCAGAGTTACTATGAATGCCCTTTCAGTATGAATTCATGCATTGAACATTTTGAGAATAATCAAGGTAATTAATGCTAGGCAAAGTAACACGGATATTCAAGCTCTGTGATCTGCTGACTGAAACCATACTCTTAGTACTTACACACTTAATAGAGCCTCTTGAAAGAGTCACAGTCTTGTATTATATGATTGATTATACTTTCCTTTAAAATGTTTATAGATGAATGTTATGCTTATGAAAATGATACCACGTTACATCTCATTGGGAAAGCTTGAATAATGTTACTGCATTAGGGGGAGGGAGCCTCTTGCTTTGGAGAAGGTGCAACAGAGGTTGACAGGAAGCTCTTGAATCTCAGATCCAAAGTTCATGGAAGGAACTTGTTGCAACAAGGAGAAGTTAATTATGCCTGGATTTTGTAGAAGTGTTTAAAATGGAAGCGTGAATTATCCTTTGATTTGGCATTATACAGTGAACTATTTTCACACTTGTGCATAATGAACAGTTAGGGGATATAGTTAAAGCATTCTGAAATTAGAAGTGTGAGGGTGAAGTGAGGTTTTGTTTAAGGAAATAATACCGGTGAAAATACTGAAGAATCCAACTGGAAATATTTTATTACAAAGAAGAGAAAGGTCTTGTGTGATTAAAATCAAGCAGTCTCAATCAGACATGTTCAGAACGTGGAACAGACTGCCTTATCACTGGTTCTCCTTTTTTTGTCCCATTATAGAGCCTAGTGCTGACATCAGGAGGGAATGGTGGTTATTTCATGCTAAGAGCATTTGATCATGCCAATAACTGTTTTGAAGGTGCAGTGCCATTGGCACGATGGAGTTTTTTGCACCAAAAAGAAATAAGCTCACCTGCCATGCTGTTGAGTGTCACTTACCATGAGTTTTCTGTGCATGTTGTGTTCTGGTTTATATGGAGGCTGTCTTGCTTTGTTGCTTCTTGAGTAAGATTTGTGATTGTCCATTTCCCTTAGCAGTTTAGAAGATAGTGCATTTTAAAATAAAACAATGAAATTATAGTTGGTTTAACTTTGGAATTTGTGGGTATAGCGTATTCAGGCATTTCAGATAAACGTCAGCATTCGCTGATTCAAAACCACTCTCTTTAAGAGGTAGAGCGATCATGGCATCCCATATATGTTGCAAAACCAGCCCATTTCACAGAAGTTTTCTGCAGCTGGACAGACTAATAGCCAGCTCTTACAACTTCAGCATAGTCCTACTCAGAGTTTTAGGAAAGAAAGTTAAGGGCTTAATAACTGTGTGTATGGCTAAAATTGAAATTTGGGATACCCCAGATCAAAATGCGCATTTGTTCTTAAAGAAACCAGTTCATGAATGGGTTTTTTCCCTCTTTCTCTGATTGTGAGGATCTCTGGCAATAAAGTTTCTCCTTGAAAATTTGAGTTTTGATTGGTGAGAAGCCAGTTTTCTGATATATTTCATAAACCTCCAACTTACAGATTTGATATTGACAGTATATGTTTGGTAGTAATATGAAACTAAAAGATCCAAAACTGCATATGCCACTACTAATGCTTAGTTATGATTTTCTTGGGAATTTGCTTTGAATCCATCTGTAATGCTGCAGATGATTAAAATAGACCCAACAGGTGCCTCAAATAAGAATCTTTCTAGCTATTCAGTTTCAGAAGCAGAAGATAATGTGCTTGTCTGAATAGCAGGTAGATAGGCTCAGTGCTGCCTTTTCTTTCTCTTACTGTCTATTGTTTCTGACTAACCAACCCACGTCCTGTCTGATACGAAGTGTCTCTGTCTCTTACAGTGTATTTTCTGTTTTCCTTAGAAAACTGTAACTACAGCTTCTATGATCACCACTAAGACACTACCTCTCGTCTTGAAAGCAGCAACTGGGACCATGCCTGCCTCTGTTGTGGGTCAGAGACCTACCATTGCCATGGTTACTGCTATCAACAACAATCAGAAAGCAGTCCTCAGCACTGATGCGCAGAATGCACCAGTCAACCTCCAGACAACAAATAAGGTCACTGGGCCAGGAGCTGAGGCAGTCCAAATAGTGGCAAAAAACACAGTAACTTTGGTAAGCGTTTCATGTGTTTGCCCTGCAGCAATGTGTGGGTTTGGTTTACAAGAGGGCTATTGGGAAAAAACAGGCAGGTTTTTGCACAAAAGGAGGATAGTAGGGACATGTTGTGAGTCTGCACCAGTTGACATTTTTAATACGATAGTCTAAGAGAAAAGTATTTACTTTCTACATGGGTTGTTACTACTATTTTGCTTTATAGAATTGCATCAGTGCTACCCTCACCCCTGTGTAAAGTTTCCCCTGATAGTAATTGTTAGGCATGGGGAAATACTGATTGTTTCACCCCTACCTAATCTGTGTGGAATTCCTACCCTTTTCTTTGGTAAAGGAGATGTCAGATTTTCTTCATTTGATCAGTTGGGACTTTCATGTTAGATTTTTTGGAGACAATCTCTCTCATTCGCTTGCGTGATAAAGTCTCTGATGTTAAACACATCTCTTAACTCTGCCCACTACCATGTCTTCACTCACCATTTTTTCCATACATATTTACAGATCCTGCTTCTTTAAGCATATATATTAGAAAGTGCTTTGATTGCACTACACAGCCTTTTCCAGAATAGGTAGCCACCTAGAAATAAAAGAAGCAGTGGTTTAGGGCTGGGTTATATAGGCTTCTTGATCTGGAAACCAGACATTGTTTAGCATTGTGACAGGAAAATTTTACTTCTGGAGTAAAGGCTAAGGCTTCACTAAACATAAATCCAATTTTTATTTATTAAAAAATACAGTTTAATAACACATATGGAAAGAATTTTGCTTCCTAGTGAGGAAGATGTTTGCAGTCAGAATAGAAGAGACTATTTGAGTAGAGTTTTTTCTACTGTTCTCTTTTTTCATGTCATCCCTTACACCACTCTCATCTGTCCTTTGTGTCTGTGCTTCATTTCTTCGCTTAATTACGTAGGTTTGGGGAGGTGAATCTGTTTTAATAACAGTCCATTATTTATGTTTCTGTAGCAGATTTAATCCAAAAACTCAGAATATTTTCGCAAGCATTAATGAGTACAAGACCTTTTTGAAGTAAATAGCAATCTTACCTGGGTAGACAGAAGTACAGATGGATGGAAACTAACATGGACCTTAGTTTCAGGGAATCTCACCAGCTACTCAATTTAGGGTACTTAATAATGCTATTCAGTGTTTAATCGTGTGGCAGCTCCATCCAACTGATTTCAGTTAGACAGGGAAGTACTTAAGTAATCTAGTACTGATTTTAAGGGATGCCTGAAAGTCAGATCTTAGTATTTCGTATAAATGGCCTAATTGTGAAAATTTCAAGTTGTGTATTTAGAGCCCTTCATAGTGTTGTTAATATTGCTAAAAGAGCTGGAGCTTCCAGATCTTTTCTGTTTGCATGAGGTGCGCTTTCATTCTTCCGTATGCTGTTCATTATAAAAGGACAGTGGTTCATGTAGCTGGACATCGAAGTCTGTTATGATTTTCCATCTGTTCTAAAGCCATTTTTTAACTATTAAAACAAATAGGAGTTTTCATTGTATTCAAATGAAATGGTTTTAGGTCACAGAGCACAGTAGCTAGTACAGTTGGATTGCAAGAGAAGATATCTGCAATTTGGGAAGCAAGGTTTAAATAAAATTGTCTCTGATACATTTCTAATGAGGAACCTGTTACTATGAAAAATTGTTCATAGAGTGAAAAATCAGGGACATGAGGTCTGAAAATGCATTCAGGATGCTGATTTTGATGAATTACTTCAAAGCTGTTTTGCTTTCTAAACTCTCTTATGTTCTTCCAGCAGGTTCAGGCTACGCCTCAGCCCATAAAAGTGCCGCAGTTCATCCCTCCTCCCAGACTTACTCCTCGTCCAAATTTTCTTCCACAGGTGAGTGTAAAGAGATTAAGCAATAGAAGAAGGAATTCAATTACAGCACAGATGGGAGATGCATTCTATGAATATGATTTCTGTCAGTGCTTCTTGGTGACCCAGTGAAGGAGACAATTCATCCTCAACAGGTTTGCCAATGGTGCCACATTTGAGATTCTAGTCAGTACTCTTGAGAGCGGTGCTGACATTCAGAGACCTCTGAACAGGGCAGAGGAATGGGCCAGCAGGAATCTCTTGAGCTTCAGCATGGGAAAGAGCAGTCTTGCATCTGGAATAGGCTAACCCCCTCATAGACTGGCTGGCTGGGGAGCAGCACTTCTTCAAAGCTCTTTGTTGACAGTAGCTAAGTGAGAGGTGTGCCCTGACAACAATGAAGCCTAGAAGTGTATTGGATTGTACCCACAGGACCACAACTATTAGGTTAAGGGAAGAGATTATCCACCTTTCCTCAGTAATCATGAAACTGGATCTGATACGCAGCATGTAATTTTGGACTCCCTAGTTGAAAAATTTGAATGAATGCAGGGGAGGGAAGCCACTAAAATAGCTGGGAGGGGCACAGGGGATGGGGACACAACTGGAATATAAGACCTGCAAGGGAAGGCTGAAGGATCTAGGCTTGTTCAGTTTGGAGAAGAGATTTTGGGGGCAGCCTTATTTCCAGTATCAGTGACGGAATTAACAAGAAGATGGAGGTATACGTGCTTGGCAGAATTACAGACAATGATCATAAACTGGAGCAGGGAAAGTTTAGACCACAGATAAGGAAACATTTCTCTCTTCGATGACAATCAGGAGTGGAAGAGGCTTCCCAGAGTCTTTGTGGAAGCTCCATATTTGGAGTTTTATAAGACCTGTCTAGACAAAACCCTCACCAAAACCTGGTCTGCATTTAGTGTTGCCCCTGATCTCAGCAGGAGGTCAAATTGGAGACCTCCTGAGCTGCCTCCCAACCTCCATGAGTCTGTGTATGATGATCATATATGATCCTGTTTACACCAAATGAAATGAGCCCACAGAACTGGTGTCATCCAAATCAAAGTGTCACCCAAGGCCTTAAATTGCTCCAATTGTTGCTTGCTGCTCGTGAGCAACGAAGGAAAAAGAAAATGTCTCTAGATTGTTCCCAAGTATTTCTGTGTTGCAATAGAGAGTGACTTCTGTTTGCAGCTGGGCAGTAAAACTTGTGGTTTACTTGTTGTTCATGGTTTGGGAAAGACGCAGATCGCTTCATGGAAAAAAGCATATGGAGGAACTACTGAATTTGTAAGAAATATGTGGTGCTGTGTATAAAAAACTAAATCTTTTGCAAAAGGAAAAAGGAAAATATAGGCTGGTATCTGATGAACATTTGGGGGTGGTAAGAGCTGTTGAAATGTGACCTAATTTTCTATGATAAAATGCATTATGGAGTATTAAAGGTGGATAGGACAACAGGAATCAAATGAGGAAAAAGACTTTCTTTTCAGCGTAATGTATTCTGTTCTCTGTAATGGTGTGATAAGTACAAACCTAACAATGGGTAAGAAATAAGGAAGTATTAGTGGTGGAGTATTGGAAGATTCTTGTGGCTCTTTTCTTTCTTCTGAAAGAAGAAAAGAGCAATGACTGCATTTGCATGTAGCTTTTAACACTTTCCGTGATGGATTAATGTATAATCTTGACAATTTTGTTGCTTAGAGAGATTGGTTGTGCAGGTGTCTAAATAATGTATAGAGTTGACAAAGGTAACAGGTATTTGCTGAAAAAATTACTGTTTCTTTCAGGGCACAAACAACTGTTCATAATTTCTTGGAGGCTCAGTATAAAGCCCTGAGACACACTTTGGACATGAAGGCCTCAGTTTTGCCTGCAAATACAACATTGATGTTTTGGCTTGCAGAGCCAATATGTAAATTTAGATACAGGTGTGGCACAGGGCAATGAACATGCAGTATAAGTGTCTATGCATCCAAATGCCATTTCAGGGACAGTGACTGCATATGCAGATGTTACGGATGGCTTTATGCAAGTAGGTTTGAAAATACATCTTTTTCTTCTCATAACATCCGTAGGACACTATGCTAAAAATTACATTCTGTAAAAATATAAAGCAACATTCTACAAAATGTGGTCTGAATTAAAAGAATTAGTAAAAAAGTTAACCTGAAATAATGAGATATTAAAATCGCTTTTTAATCTCTTTTCTCATAGGTTCGACCTAAACCAGTTGCCCAGAATAACATTCCTATTGCCCCAGCACCTCCTCCAATGCTTGCAGCTCCCCAGCTTATTCAGAGGCCTGTGATGTTGACAACGAAATTCACACCCACCTCTTTACCCAACTCTCAGAACTCCATACATCCCGTACGTGTAGTCAACGGGCAGACAGCAACCATAGCCAAAACCTTCCCTATGGCACAGCTCACCAGCATCGTGATAGCAGCACCAGGTACCAGGCTTGCTGGACCTCAGACTGTACAGATCAGCAAACCAAACGTTGAAAAACAGGTACAGATCAGAAAGCATGGACTAATGAAACATACCTTTTGCTTTATTACTTTACTGTGCTGGTTTGGAGAGGATTGACAACCGTGTAGTGGAGACATTCATGTTCCAACAACAGTGTGAATTACAGAATGACTTGCAATTCTTGGGGTAGAAGTTACCATTTTCTTTAATATGGGCCATTGGAATGTTTTTCTCATGCTTCAGTGTTTTTATGCTCCCCCTACTGTCTTAACTTTAGTAGTTGATAAGCAAGCTACATTGCAGGGCTGTGCTGTTATCTTGGAGACCAAGTACAAACTGAGCACCATGTTTGTACCAAGCCTTTAGGAAACACTGGAACAGTATTTTCTGTGTTTCTGTTTTATCAAAGGGTGGCTATGTGAAAGGCAAAAGTTTCATAGAACTGTAGGGGTATTTAATGCAATAAGTGTAGTAACTTCTTCCTTGATCTTGTAGTCTTGTGATTGGAGGCAAAACAGCCTTGCTCAGCTTCTGAAGACTGATAGTTCCCTGTGACTAAATTGTACTGATTGAGTAGAAAGGAGACCCTTAGAAATGGAGAATTCTAGATGTTTAGTTTTAAAGTTTCTCTCCAGGAAAGACTTTTGTGAAATAAGACATTACTTAAGTCAGTGTGGATTGCAACTGGCAGCCCTTGCCATTCAGTTCAAGTAAATCCGTCTTCTGTTTCACTTTTAACTCTTTCATATATATTATCATAGAATCATAGAACAAATCATAGATTGGTTTGTGTTGGAAGGGACCTTAAAGCTCATCCAGTTCTGACCCTCTGCCACAGGTGGGGACACCTTCTACTAGACCAGGTTGCTTAAAGCCCTATCCAGCCTGGCCTGTTAGTAATGCTGTAATACTGTGTACTATATAACATATTATTATGTATTTTTGATAAATAATAATAGCATATATTTCAGTTAGAACTCTTTCATAGACTAATATGCCTTGAAGTTATCTTCTCCTTTTGAAGTCACCTATAGAGACTGTGATAATCATGGGCATGAAGGATATGCTCATGCTCAGTTCTGCTTATGAATTCTCCTGTGTAGGTTCTTGCATACCCCCAGGCTGTTCCACAAGTCACTCAGCAATGTGTGCCCTTTTTATGTGATCTGAAGTTGTACTTCTACAATACTGTACTTTTGATGCCTGTTCCTTTTGATGTCAGCAATATTCATTTGCTCTTCAGATAATTAGTGGCAATTCAACTGCTGAAAAACATAGAGAAGAACAGTGGTGGCTTAATAATATATCAGTTTTTCTGTATATTTTCTCCTTATCATAAAGGAGAAAAGTTTGTAGCTTACCTCACTCAGCTTGCAGCCTCAGCAGCTGTGCCGTGGGCTGAGGGTTGATTGTCATGCAGGGTTGGTGATACCATTGCAGACTTCAGAAAAGAAAAAAGCTTCAGGAACATCTGAGATGGTAGGAGTCAGCAAGGTTTGGAGCCATTCATAACTCTGAAATATGAAGACTGAGGAGTGAGAACTAGAAAATGCTTGTGCCGCGCAGAATGGTTTCTACCTAGGGATCTTCCATGGGATGGTTTCTCTTAAAGTGTTTGATAAGTTTTCCCAAACTGTATAGTAATGGAGTCAGCTCTGAAGATTACTTCTGTTGCTTGCATGGCTGCATGGGTTTCAAGAAGGGCGTTTTATCTTATCTTAAACGAAAACACCTTATTTAACATTCCTCTCATGTCAGATTCTTCAGTTAAGTCTTTGGTAGTACACCACTAGCTTTAAACTGGTTTTCTCCTCTATCTGCAAAAGTATTTGTTTTTCTTTATTAGTCAAAATAGTCATTCTTATCACTGAATGAAACACTTTCTTTTCAGACTATTAAACCACATGTGGAAGCAGAAGAGAAGCAAACAGAAAGTCGTACAGTTACTCCACCTGCTGCACCGAAGCCAAAACGAGAAGAAAATCCACAGGTATCAGAACACACCCAGAGCTTTCTTTTATAAAGGAAACACTCTGTCCTTCAGAGAACATATTTCCCCCTCTGTGTCCTCAAGACTCCTTAGCTTCAACATTCCGTACATTCCTGTTGGACAGCAGTAATTGATAAGGCTACATAATAAGAAATCTAAATACATGTAATGCGTTTCCTTTTTCAGTCCTGGAATGCGTCTGGCTTCTGATACTTCATTCAACCAGGAGGTGTAATTTGCAGTGTTGTGTTCCACTCCTTGAGATTTTAGACTTATGGAGTTATTTTTAATGCTGCAGAAATGTCTTTATTTTACTTTATAAAATGCTTCTGTTTTGGTGAGCAAGATGGAAAGAGTCATGTAGGTTCACGTTCTGCCTGGGTTTTATTCTAGTTCAAGTCCATTTGATTTTGAGGGGGAAGAGTGGCCAGAATGGCTGTATCTTAAAAGCCTTTCCAGCATGCAAAGCTTTGGAATGTATTAAAGCTAAGTGCTGGACTATGTTTGGTTTTGTAGATAGATTCAAGCAGGCTACTGTGTGAGCATTAAGTAAAGAACCAGCTTTCTTGTTCCCAGCTCTGCCAACTTGTTGATCATGACCTGTTGGCATTTCCCTGTATCTCAGCCTAGGTTCCCATCTAGAAAATATGACTATCCTTTGTAAAGCAGTTTGACATCTGAATAAACAGTGATTTATAGAAACGAAGTATTCCTAATTACGTTATTGCTGTTCAGATACCTGTCAACTGAATTTAGAGGCACTAAGGGACATAGCTTACCCTAATGGTTGGAGTTGTCATGATCTTTTTGTCTCCCCCCTCACAGAAACTTGCCTTCATGGTGTCTCTGGGACTAGTTACTCATGACCATCTGGAAGGTAGGGAAAATGTCTTAAGTTGGTTGTTGAACTCCCTGTTTCCTGGTCATTCTGAATTGGATTAACTGCAATATATGTAGCACATTCCGGATGTCTGTAGTCTGAGTCTAACTTAGTTTGTTGGGCGTAAGTTTTTATTCCTCTTATTACATTGAAACAAAGCAGCTACTTATGCAGTGGAGATCAGTGATTGTAAATAAAGTGGTGTATCCTCCAGTGGAAGGAAAGAGATGTGTGACAATCCCATTGCTTTCTGGGAAACCTCTGCAGCTGCAAAGTGACCCCAGGGACAATTCCATGGGACTGTAAATCTGTACTGATTGACTTAATAGATTATAATTTGGTTTAGAATTTGAACTCCTTAATCCTATACAGTGAAGTACAGCCTAACATTCCAATGGCTTGCATGTTTCTGTACTGCATTTATTCTTGAGATTCAACAGTGTTGCCAGAGGCTTTTGATTTTAAATCACAATTACACTGACCATGAGTTTAAAATGTCTTAGTCATGGAGTATTTGGCAAGAAGATGGCAATTATTTCATTAGTTTGTTGAGCACTACATTTGTATTCCTGATAAATTCTCAGTTTTCAAACCTTTAGAAAATAGAAGTAAACCAAAGTTACCTACATTCAGCATGTGTTCTGTAGAAACTTTCACAGCTCTCCTCACATGCAAACCGAACTCTGAGGACTTCATATAATTTCAGAGACCCATTGTTTTCTAACCTGAACGCTTTGTTTTACAAGAAATCCAAAGTAAGCGACAAGAGAGGAAAAGAAGAACAACAGCAAATCCAGTGTACAGTGGAGCAGTCTTTGAGCCTGAGGTATTAATTTTTTGCTGGGGGAAGCTGATATTTTCATTCTGAGTTTGTGTGTCTTTTTGCCTAGTTGCTGGGAAGAAAATTAACTGTATCCCAGCCAAAACCAGGACTCTGCCTTCTAAGCTATCTTAGTTCTAACTAGACAGGCAATATATAAATATCATTTGTAATTCAGAAGGCCATTGCAATGATGTAACCTTCAGATCTTGCAATAGTAAATACATTGGGATATTCTTTTTCTGCCTTCTCCTATGTAAAGCTGATGTTAAATGGTAGTGTGTGTTTCTCTTACCATTAGGTCAGCTTGCGTATAAGCCTGAAGCAATCCAGATGACAGAAGCAGTGTAAAAAAGCTAGCCTTTCTGAAGCTGTGCTTCAGAAAACAGAACAGCCAGTAATCTCACCTAGTACTACTGTGCTGTTCCTCAACTATTGCATAGAGTTGTTGCCAAAAAATGGTAGCCAACTTAAATTGCCATGTTCTTCCCTGCAGCGCAAGAAGAGTGCAGTCACGTACCTGAACAGCACAATGCATCCTGGGACACGTAAAAGAGGTGAGGTATACTTAGACCTGTCTCCCTGTTGTATGCCTCTTCTTCCATCTTACATTTGCAGTGCTCTTGTTGATTTGAAGAGCAAAACAAAGAAGGACCCTCTAGTACTTTTTTGGTAGACAAAGACATGGCTTCTAGGGATTAGCATAGCTGGTTTTATTAGGCAGCTCAAGGTTTCATTTCAGTTTCTCTCTGTCAAAAAAAAAAAAACAACCCAAAAAACGAAAACAATAGAGCAAAGTGAAAGGTAAGATGTTTGAACATCATTTAGTGGTATAAAGCTGCTGTCAAGATCCTCTTGTTAATAACTAGATTGTATTGTTACTGTCAAGAAGAAGGTGGTTACGGAAAAAGTGTCTGTGGAGAGGAAACTTAGTGTGACAAAAGCCTTGTTCCCTACTGGGAGTAGAGATGGATCCTTCAAAAGAATTTATCTTGATCAAGAAAGGCTATTGTGCTTATACTGAGCACTTTTCTGCAACCAGAGTGCCACTTATCCTAAAACGAGAGATGATCTTTCATATAGGTGTGCACTGTTATTCAGTAGAAATCCTTCTGTAGACCATGTGAAATTTTAGAAGTGAGATTATGGTCAAAGAGATGAGTCAGAACAGCACAGGAGAGAATGTACCATTTTCTGTGCATGGCATCAACCACACATATATGACAGACTTTCCCTGGTATTGATGATTTTCTACACTCCTTAAAGACTCATAATACCTTCTCTACTTGTGAATTTGCTGCCTAAAAGAAAGTAATCGATCAGATGAAAAAACCCACAGTCCTAGCTAACACTGACCACTTCCATTATCTTTGGGTTTTGGCTGCAAGGTCAAATACTCATTTGACATACACTCTGATACGCCTCCTCAGTCCAGCAGGCACTGTGGCAAATCTGACACTTCTGCAGCTCTGCTGTTTTTAAATAAAAGCCATCAGTCTCTACTGCCATCCTCTAATAACATAAAATGTATTTTTTAAAATGATGTGATGTAGATTTGAGAGAGAGAGGTTTGCATTTACTCTGTGGATAAGGAAATGTGCTTTCTTCTAGTAACAACTTCTTAATTCTGTTTTATAAATCATTGTGAACAATTACTGTATCTATGAAAACAATTGCTTGCTTTTGTACTCAGTGCTCTCTTAGCCTGTTTTTGCATACTGACTGCTATTATACTTTCTTTTTTTCCTCACACCCTGTTGTGAGCCTGTACCTTGCATCTGCACCAAATTAGTAGCACACGTTTTCAGTTGACAAAAGATTTGGGTGTATACATTTGTTTTGTGATTTGGGATAGCAGTGTATTAGGTGAAAAGCTTATGCAAGCATGTGCCCTTGAGAGCTTTAGTTTAATTCTAGGTGGTGCTGAGCATGTCAGAAGTTTCAGCCATGGGCATCACTATCAGAAATGCATTTCCAAGGGCATCCTTAGTTCTGGAACATATCCAGACCATTCTGGAACATATCCAGACCTTAAATGCAAGGTTTAGCATGTTAATAGGTATGGACTGACAATCTGTAAACATAAGTCTGGGGAATTATTCCTAGATTCTAGCTCCTTTATGTTTACATACCCATAAATTACCCTGGAGAAGGGAGGCAGAATTGATGGTTATGTGTTGGGTTTTTTTGCTGTGCTGCTTTGCAGACATAGTTTTATGAAAGTGGTTATAAACACATTCTGCACTTCTGCTGGTCTAAAGGACTACATAGGAGTTGTGCATGATCAAACGTACTTGAACTGAGAAAGTCTGAGAAAGAGAGATAATCTGGGGGGGTTTACAGTGGAAGACCTGTGGTAGGTTACAGCTGGTAGTAGTTACAGGTCAGACAACAGGAGCCTGATTTAAGAAAATATACAGTAGGGTAGAAAGTGCTGATCTGTGGGTGAATGGCTTTAAAAAAAGGAGAGGAAAAGCAGCGTGTTGGTGAGTGCTGGCCTCTGATAAAGGACTTAACCTTTGTGTAGATTTATGCTGGCACTAGAAAGATAAGGAAGTGTGGGATAACAGTGGAAGGGATTTAGTAGTAGGTATTGTAGCTTCTCTCTAGCTTTGATGCCAACATGTTTCCCCTAAAAACTGAATAGCCTCATTTCTAGGAGTGGCAAGCGCCCCCACGCTGCTTTCATGGCAGTGATTCTTTGAGCCTCTACAGAGCTTATTTCTATTTCCTTCTGAAATACATCTTTTAAGCGTTCTTTCCTTGCAAAATCTACTTAAAGATTTCTAAAAAAGAAATGTTTATATCTTTGCTTCTGTCCTTCCACTTGTAACCTTTATATTAACTTCCTCTCTGTGCTACATCATTTCCTTTTTCACGCTAGCCAATGAGGACCACTGGCCAAAGGTATGTAAGATCATTTTTCCTTTCTTTTTTTTTTCTTTTTTTCTTTTTTTGTGTGTTCCCTGTTGTTAATGTATAGGTCGTCCACCTAAATACAACACGGTGCTGGGGTTCGGGGCTTTGACCCCCACGTCCCCTCTGTCCAGTTATCCTGACTCCCCTGAAAATGAAAAGACAGAGACCACATTTACCTTTCCCGCAGCTGTTCAGCCTGTGTCCCTGCCTAGCCCCAGCTCCACAGACGTAAGTAACTCTTGGGAAGGGGGTTACTTTTACAAAGTAAAAACAGCCACAAGGAAAGTGGTCACAGGTTTTGTTTCTTTAGGCTCATTCAGCATTTGTCCTGATTCAGAGTAGTTAAACAGTCCTGCGTTCTTTTAACACCTTCCCCTTCTCCTCCTGCGCCTATGTTCTTGTCCTGTATTTATAATCCTCCAGTGGATTGAAACACTGGGAGACACCAGGCATGCTAGATGAGTTCATTTCCTTTGTGCAGTGTGTGAGGCCTTGTCGAACTGAATTGAATCTGTCATCCATGAAAAAGGGGGAAGGGGAAAATGAGAAGTATTGCTTACAGACCATCATAACAAAAGTTGTGATGTTTCTGTAATGGGAGAAGGAGGGAAACTGCTTGGGTCATGCACAACAGCCAGGAGCAGCACCGTTTTAGCAGTTCTGGTGTACTGGTGTAGCTAAATACATCACCCCTGTGGTCAGATCACAACATCTGTCTGGAGTGCAATCTGGTTGTATCATTACAATTCATAAGTGAGTGTCCTTAAGTTGATTCAAAGATAAGTTTTGCTACTCAAAGCACAACATTTTTGAAGTGGCTGAGAACTGTCTGGTTATTTCGTTATTTCTATTTCTTGCAAAAACATGATGAAAAAGATTAAAGGTCATAAACTTTAGAAGATGAAACAGTGTGGGAAGAATTGGACTGAGTCACTGTGTAGGTCCAGAATGACATAAAGGAGGGACAGACACTATGGTTTGTCTGGAAGTGTATTGTGACTGTTGAGTATGGGTGAAAGGATTCATTGCACACAAATTGCCTGTGCACTTCCAGTTAAGTGCTTGTGGGCACAGTTTAAAAATAAAAAGGTGATTGTGTATTTCTTCAAACCAGTTCTCCAAACTCCTTCTGCAATCTGAGTCAGAGCCATATCCCCCCCTCCCCTTTTTTAAGCATATTATCCCATATAATTGAGGCCAAACCATTTGAAATGGGCTTTAAGAAAGAGACGGGCTACTCTCTCTATTGTTATCTGTGCACTTGCACCACTGTAAATACATAGACTGAGACACCAGCTCTGCTGGCCACGTACAATAGGGAATAAAAGCCAGCTTCTTTTGAAATGTATTTGTTCTGCAGAGGTAACAGGAATAGAAATTGTGTAAGTGTATCTGAGTCACTGAAATAAATAGATGCAATTCTGAGACCCAGGGAATATGTATGTGAAATTAAAAGGTTCACTTTTATATAGTCATTTTTGAGAGCAGAATAGCACTTGACTGTAAAAACCCTTTCCTGGCAGTAGAATGAATGGGACTGTGGAACAACCCCTCAGGGAGGTATGGGAGCTCCAGCTATGGAGATGAGAGTAAGCAGTACAAACAGCTAGCAGACATGCTGGAGAGCACATTTTTTGCCTAGGCCCCAAGTGAAGGGCTGGATGATGTGGTGGGGGTCTTTTCCATCTCTTGACTTGGGAGTCTTTTCCCACTGTGTACAAACAATCGAAACACTATAATGAGGAGTTGTCCTGTTTTCTTCAGTGCTTGATAGCAGCAAGGTACATCAAGGGCAGTGAATTTCTGTAGCTTTCAGATCTAGTTCTGAATGGATAGTACTTAGGCCTAGGCTCTGTTTTGCTGTAATAGTCATTAATGACAATTGAAGTCTTTTAAAGGAGACAATGAAAGATTACATAGCAGGTAATTACTATTCTCTCTTACCTGAGGATATTCCAATATAGCACAGTAGCACTCTTTCCCCTTTAGAATCACGTGTAAATCTCTGACATGTTTACAGACAAGTCATGGAGTTTATAAAGATGCAACAGCACTGTCATTTTTGTGGGTTTAATTTTTAGGAAGAGTTTTATCCCAAAGTCACATTCAGTGCATGTTTTCTATCAGTTGGCCTAATTTGGTAGACTTTTCAGAAATATTTGAGATTGAACTCCATATAAAATACATGTAAAAGTAGAAAATATAGTTCAAAGTGCTCATTAATTATTTTGGGTTTTTTTTATTAAAAATAGATTATTAAGATTTGAAGCTGCAGAAAGAGCAAAAATATTGGAAAGGACCTAAGTATGAGCTCTTCTGTCATTTCATGTTCCAATTTTTACTTACTAGTCATACAGAGAGAAGTGGTTTCCCATTTCCATCATGAGCTAGAAGGTAGTTTTCTGTTAATAGGCTGTCATGAAGTTCCTGTACAAGCTTGTGCAGTCACATCCCTGTTTTGTGATTTGGCTTTCTGCACTTACACATTTGTCATGGTTCCTCCTTTTCCCATCTATGTTTTGAGAACTTAGCAGTACTTGTAAAAACCTTTAGCATCCTTGGCTGGAAAAGTGCTATATAATGCTGGGAAAGGACTGTATATTTAAACACCAACAGTATGAGTTGTGCTGGAGGTGAAGACAAAAGGCAGAATTAGGTTTTGGCATTTAAGGATCTTGCAGCTTAATTAGATATAGAATACAGAATATACTGAAATGCTCATGCCACGGTTTATGACTGGTGCTGTCACTGAGAAGTACTGTCCTGACTGTCACCAGCAGTCTTTTCTTACACCTTAAGTGTATTCTGTGTTCCAGCACAGATCTGAGGCTGCATTGTATCTCCGTAAGGGAACTGGCATAGCTAAAAATCGTTAGTCTTAGCCAAGCTCATGCCCTAATACAGTTAATTTTATAGATGCACAGGTTCTTGTGTCAGCCTCATGTAGGGCAGAAAGGAGTGTCTAGGCATACAGAGAAAGCAGGATTGTTACTTTCAGTGGTGAGGCCAGTCCATGGCATGTTGAAGAGGCTGTACACTCTTAGCAGATGATGTGGATAAAGAAAGATCTATTTATTCTAGATGGGACAGACAATTTCTGTAGTTACAGCCTCCAGCTTTTGGAGACTTAAAATGAAAACATGACAAGGGCCATGTCCAAGTTGGCTATTTCAGAAGTCTCAGTTAAAACAGTTGAGCAGTTCCTCAGACAGATATAGAAGAAAACTGCAGTTTGCCCATTTTTATAGTATTTTTGCATTAATTTGCTGAGGTCTAATTCATAGAGGCTTTTGAATGGACATTTGATGTTTAGCTCTTGAGTAATCACTGTCTTTAGCAGCCTATGAAAATTACAACTCAGGCCAAGCACCATGGCCCAGAACAGCCTTCTTGCCTTTCTCCTGAATTGTCATTCTCTGAATGACAGGGCTGAATTTTGAAGGGAGAATGGAACAGGAACTTGAGATTGGGTTGGTGATAAGGATGGAAGGGCAGAAAGCGGGAATAAAACCTGGGAAGTAATGACCAGGACTTCTCTTCACACATTCACACACATACACGGCTCTTTTTCTTTCTTTTCTCCATTTGGCAATTTCCTGTGAACCACTTGATTATGTGTGATTCTCCCTCACACGACAGTAGCAAAGTTCTTTATTCCAGTGATGGTTTGAGTCTGTGGTCACAGAATGCCTTTTTATTAGTAAACTTTTTCTATCAAAACAATGTTTCAATTGAGAGGAATGCTGGAGAACATTCAGATTGTAAAATCATAGAATCATAGAACAGTTAGGGTTGGAAAGGACCTTAAGATCATTCAGTTCCAACCCCACTGCCATGGGCAGGGACACCTCCCACTAAACCATATCACCCAAGGCTATGTCCAACCTGGCCTTGAACGCCACCAGGGATGGAGCACTCACAACTTCATTATTGCAAAGTTAGGAAATGCCAGAATTGCTACTCACAACTTCATTTATATCATACACTTGATCATGTCTAATTATATGGTCATGAACAATTCCTGTTGCAGAGCATTTAGTTTTCCCATGTTGCTCCAGTGAAATGGACATGTAAGTATTGACATTACATATTCAAGCACAAAAACTGCATATACTTCTGATTTGATACTGTATTACTCAGTTCTACTGCCTAAAGCCAGGCCCTGCTGTTTTAGATATTTATGAAAGTGAAGAAAACTGTTAGCTGTCCAAAAAGCTTTAATTTATTTTCCTGGTCTGTTGGTGCAGAAGAAGTAGAGCAAAACGTGACGTTGAATCACCTTTTGCAGTCTCTGGTCTGAAATTACTCTTCAGACTCTTCAGCCTGTGGCATGTGATAGAGCAGATTCAGTGAGCTCTGCTCTAGCCTAAGCTGGCTGCCTGAAGCCTTCACAGAGCTGGTCCAGAACCTGAGATTAATAGAGTCATAGAATGGTTAGGGATGGAAAGGAGCTTAAGATCATCCAGTTCCAACCCCCTTGCCATGGGGATTAGTGGGGTGCATGTCACGACATCAAATCCAGATCCCCTTTATGCATGTATTTATTAACTACCCATAAAACCAGGGACATGAAGTTGTGAATGCTTCATCGCTGATGGTGTTCAAGGCCAGGTTGGACATAGCCTTGGGTGATACGGTTTAGTGGGAGGTGTCCCTGCCCATGGGAGGTGTCCCTGCCCATGGCAGGGGGGTCAGAACTGGATGGTCTTAAGGTCCTTTCCAACCCTAATTATTCTATGATTCTGTGACATTTCTTTGGAATCAAAACAGTGGCTGGGATTTTAGTGAGGTCAGTTACTAATTCTGAGGAAATGCCCTGAATTTTGCATTACCAATAGAACTGTAGATTTTGTGCCTGTGTGTGGTCATCTCAACACATTCAGCCGCACTGCATGGTGACCAGCTGTGTCACTTCAGGTTTTTCAGCATTCAGTTGAATTTGGAAGGTTCCAGGTCTAAATTTGTAGATGTATTCGCTCAAGAAGCAACTTCAGGTGTCTCTTTTGTCAGTCTCTTCTGCAGGGTATTAAACAAAACAGGTTTGGTTTTCAACACACCAACAGTTTTGCACCTGAGCCACTCAAGTGCCATTGTGCAGTCTGTGCAATCAAACCATCTTATAGAATCACAGAATAGTTAAGGTTGGAAAGGACCTTAATATCATCTAGTTCCAACTCCCCTGCCATGGGCAGGGACACCTCCCACTAAACCGTGCCACCCAAGGCTCTTAACACATCTCATTCTCTAGAACAAGAATTTTCTTCTAAAATGTGAGAATTTTCCTCTTAATTTTGGTTCCTCTTAATTTTAATCCTTAGGTTGCCGAGGGTTTTGTTTTAGCTTATACATCGTCCCCTACTGCCACCTTTTCCTTATGCTCACAGAATGCGTGATAGAGGAAAAGTAGTTCTTCCCAGCCTGGTTAAACAGACCACATCAGAAGAGGCATGAAATGTCACTTATTTAATTCTTCATTTAACAATGAGAACTCTTTGGTGTTGGAGGATGAAGTAATACCATAACCCAGCTCTCAATGATCCCTGGGAGTTAGGGAACCAAAACATGGCACTGAAAATTCACTGAAGATTAATCCTTTACAAAACATGACATCAGTGCTAACCTTGGGAATTAAGAGAAGAATAGCCTTCCCTTTGAAGAAAGGCCTCATCAGCAATAGAGCTGGGAAGTAGAAACCTGAGCAGATTGCTTGTGTGTCATTCTTCTAATATGTTTAATATTTTATCCATAGCAGAGATTAGTGTCATTTTTCTTGCCTGGCATCTTAATGTGTAAGTGCGCAGCCAAATCTGCTATCCCTCCAAATTGATAAACCTTATTCACATACGTGGAAAGATTATACAGGGCAAAATGAAACCTTGCACACATTGATATTTCATGAAAGGGGAGTATAGAAGCTGTGGTTGCCCCATCCCTGGCAGTGTTCAAGGCCAGGTTGGACGGGACTTAGAGCAGCCTGCAGGAGTGGAAGCTGTCCCTGCCTGTGGCAGAGGGTTGGGACTGGATGAGCTTTAAGGTCCTTTCCAACCCAAACCATTCTGTGACTGTGTGATTCTATATATACACAGTTTGGTTCACACGTGTTAAGATCATGATCTTGCAGATCTGGTGTGTGTGTGAAATTTCAACCAAAATCAGTGACCAGTTGGGGCCTTGAACATGTTAGGTTGCCAGGACAGCCCACAGGCAGTGAGAAGAGAGGGCTGAGGTGCCCCTCTCCTCCTCTGTGGATGCTGAGCTCTTTCTTCCATGCCTCTGTGTCCTGATAACCAAAAAGCAAACAGAAACACCAGCACTGCTCCAAGCATAAGGTGGGAGTAACAGGAGGAGAGAGAGAAGAAAAAGTGACAAAAACCAGACTTGCCTTTCTGGGAAGTTAATGGCTGTATAAAAAAACTCTGATAGTGATGCAGTAGTAACAAAATCCATTTTTTTTAAGAGACTCTGCCAGTAATGTTTTCAGTTCTTCCTTTCAAAAACCCCTTTAGGAAACCTCTCTTGGTGTTCCTTCATCCTGGCTCCCAGCCTCTGTTAGTGACGAGATAAACCACTCTATATAGAGAATAAGAAAATTTCAAGTCACAGCTTTTTTGGTGCTACTTGAGGTAACCCAAGTGAAGTAAAAAGAATTGTCTCAGAGCATAATTCATGCTGCTCTTTTTCATTTACAAGCACAACACCTTTTCCTTCCAGTTTTTTAAAGGTGACCTAAATATCTGACAGTGTTCTTTTAAGTCACTCAGTTGGGGTTTCTTACATATTATTACTGGCAAGAGATAGCCTCATCAGCATTCCTGAGGTGGAGTTGGGCTTACATCCAGAAATGGGAAGGGTTAAGAAAGTGGGTAGCTCATCACTTTAGGCAAAGAAAAAAGGCAGGGTAGGGAGGGAATCTTAAAGGAGAAAAGCTACAAGGTAGCTGCTGGTAGGAGAAGCTATAATAATAAGTGTTTGCTGTTAACATTTTGCCTTGGGAGGATAGAGGGAGTGTTTGGGAGCACAGATGTCAGCGTTTCTGACATCCTGCCTGGTTTTCCTGTTTCACAGCCTAGAAAGGGCTTGACCATTTGGAATCCCCTTAGAAATAGCTTGTGCTGTAAACTTTGCATTCAGCTGGCATATAGATGTCAAAGGTGAAAGTTCACTTCTTGCTTTCTCTCTCTTTTCTCTCCCCCACATCCCTTTCCCTCAATTTCACAGGGCGATATCCATGAGGATTTCTGCAGTGTTTGCAGAAAAAGCGGGCAGTTGCTGATGTGTGACACATGTTCACGTGTTTATCACCTGGACTGTCTGGACCCACCTCTGAAAACCATTCCCAAGGGCATGTGGATCTGTCCTAAATGTCAAGACCAGGTATTGTTTGGCAGACAAGGGGAGAGTTATATACGATGCACTTTAAAGATTTTGGGATGTTAAAGAAAATAAAGAGATCACTTGGCTTTCTTAGATCAGGGCAGTCCGACACTGAGCAAATCAGTTTGATCTGTAATAAGGCTTGTGTGAATTTCATCAAATTACCTCTATTGGAATGCATGCAAATAAAAAACTCTTAGGTCTTGCTCCCAGATTTGAGGTCTTCATGTGTTACCCATGTGTTTTTTCTGGCCTAAAGCATGCAGGCTTTTGGGAAAGGTTCTCTATGACCCATAGAATTCCTGCTGTTCATCTGAAGCTCGTTGTTTCTTCTAAAGTTGTTAGTATATTCTTCTGGACAAATAAATAAAAACTTTACACTATCCTACCTCAGTAGATAGAGCAAATATAAGCCCCTGTTTGCTCATATAAATCAAACATCAGAGAGGTTGTCTTCAGTGATGTCTTTGATAATATCATCCAGCATCAGTATAATGAGGATATGTGAACATTTTGGGGGTTCTTCCTTCCAGCTCCCTGTCTGAAAGTACACAGCTCAAGTGATTTTACCAAGATTATATTTTACCATTCTGTTTATAATTGCATTGAAATTACAAGACAAAGAAGTAAACTGTTGTATTCCCAACCCTTAAGTGGAGCTGCAGAAGTTGCAAAGGATTGCTGATAATCGGCAGCCTGAAGCTGTTAGTGTTCTGTCTAATAGAGAATATTGCTTCATCAGCCATGTGACCTTCAGTTAGCCAGATGGTAGTGTAAGAAAACAGCCTGACCTGCTGTTCAGCAGCATGAAAACGCAAATCTTAAGCGTCTTGGTCAGTAGTTACAAGAGAATGAGGGAGTGTTACCACTTCCCTGCTCCTGCTCTTGCCTTACTCTCACCTTATCCCTCCTCTGCATATTTCTGTGATAGGTTCCCACAAAATTAGTGGGGGAAATCTGTAAAGTGACCCAAGTCCTCTATCTTCTGATTCACTCATTAAAAATATGTGTCCTTCCTCTCAATATCGAACTTGTTAGGATGGTGCTTCCCCTTACAAAGAGAGTTTGACAGTTCTATTAAGATGATTCTGATAAGAAGTTAGGAAGGTATCACGTTTTACTAGCCAGGAAATGTGGTGTTAGAATGTATGGCGTGGAGACTGTTCTCTGCCATGAAAACTTTAGTCCTAGAACACCTAAGATCAGCAATTTGTCTGAACCGTGAAATAATGTTTATGTCTGCCGGCAAGTTTGAGTTCAGATACATTATCTTTTCATCCCTCTTTTAAGTTGTTCAGTTTCATTAGTAGACTTTATCTGTGGCTATGGAGGGAATTTGAGAAAATGCTGACATTTGTGAGAAGCAGGCCTGCTTTGTGGCAGCCACAATACAGTTGTGAATAATTCCTTCTGTTCAATCTCAGAACAGGTCTGTGAAGCTTCATGTCAACGGGGCTGTGGCTAATGATAGCCGTAAAAGAAAATCCTCAGTCTTTCCATCTTTCTCTGTTTTGCTTTCTTAGACATGCCAGCTAAATCTCTAAACACTTTTTCTTTCAGATGCTAAAGAAGGAAGAAGCAATCCCATGGCCAGGAACTTTAGCAATTGTTCATTCATATATTGCATATAAAGCAGGTAGGAAAATGGAGAACAACACTTTTGTTTCATTTTTAATAATGGAAGATGTTATTTCAGGAATGGGATAGAATGGTGCTTTCTTTACAAAAGGAAATCAAAGGCAAAGAACCTGAATCACTAGTAAAGAGAAAATAGCAGTCTAAATATTTGTTAAGCCTTCTTAGCAAATGGTGATTGTAGGTGGAATTTTGGGGGTGATTCAGCACACAAAGAATTGAATTGACTTTAAACACAATTACTCTCTTTACACGAAGCAGTTTAGACCCTCTACCCACTATCGTAACAGCAACATTTTAAATACTCTGGTTAATATTCCATTTCACAGCAAAAGAAGAGGAAAAACAGAAACTACTTAAATGGAGTTCAGATTTAAAACAGGAAAGAGAACAACTAGAGCAGAAGGTCAAACAGCTCAGCAATTCTATAACGGTGAGTACTGCCCTTCCAAATTATTTGCACCTGAGTTCTGGTGCCAGAATGCAGAGGGAAAACTGTAGAGTGACTCCATGTACTAGACCATTCTTCCCCTGCATTTACTGAGAATTGAGTGAGCACTTTCCTTTGCTTTCTAGGACTTCAGGGAGCAGGAATGAAGTACAGGCACATACACTTATATTGAGTCACTTATACCTGATCCATGCTGACCATATATTGTACATACAGTGCCCTATAAATATCAGCAGGTGACAAACATGACCCAGAGCACTATGATTTGTGGGCAGTAGATTAAGTCAAATTCTCCAGTGGCTTACTTCAGTAACAATGGTTGGGCCTCTGTGTGTAATAAGATTTACAGTCTTGGTGTGCTTTGTAGATCTTGCTAATACGGAAGTCACCATTTCCTCATGCCTGACTTTCAGGCTCTCGACATGTTTCCTTGGCAGTCAGCAGCTGGACACTGTGCATGCCTCTGCATAATATTAATTAAAGTCATATTTGAACCAGAAGTTGTAGTTCCCACCTTAGTTTATCACAGCAGTTGGAGCATACATCTACAATTGCTCCCTCCTCTCACTTCAATGTGCATATCGGGCTCTTGAGTTGCCAGTGTAAAGTTGGAGGCATTCACTTCAGTCTCTCATGTGGCAGCATCTGTAAGGCTGGATACATGAGTACAGACTTTTTAAATACAGATGCACTTTATGGTCACTCTTTGCCTATTAGAACAAAGGTAAGTGTCCCATGTTCATAGTCCCGTAAATGCTGAGGATACAAATAAAATTATTATGAGCAAAAAAGTGGTGAGAGGTGCTGGGTAGAAGTTCTGGAGACTGTCACCTTCTGGTTAGCAGTGGCTAGGCATAACCTGAGCAGCTCTAGAGCACTAACAGTGATTCTCAGTGATGTACCCAGGCAGATAGAAGCCCTTAACACGAGGGATTAACAGTAGGTAAGAACAGTGGTTTCTTTTGTACGATCAATTTATTGTTTATATTTTCATTGGAACTGTCCAAAAAGACACATTAGCTCTGCATTTTGTGGTGTTTTTATGAAGCCGTGAGCTATGGGTGAAAACAGTAAAGCTGAAACCAACATGGTCTGGAGATCAGCTTTAAAAAATGCGGGAAGGTTGCAGTCTTTGTGTAAGAACCTGAATGTAACAGACACCATCTCCTCCTTTCTCAGAATCAGGATGCAGGCAGTTTTCTTGCTTTTCTAAAATCACAATGCAGGCAGTTTTTCACCCTTGAAACATCATTTGTGGGCTTTTTTATCTTACCCTGACTCTTCACTGAGGAGCTAGCTAGGTTGGTTACTACCCCTTCTAAAAGAAAGAAGTGGCCACAGAATAAGGTTTTCAAGTGAGGAAGGGCTTGTTTTTCTTTTCAAGTGCCCCGTTATTTATTGAGAGGAGGAAGTGATGTTCCTGCTAAAATGTATGTGAAAGCAAAGGCTGCATCCATTAGCAGCATGCACGCACACTGTCAGCAGTCAGCTGCAGGAGGATGCCTGAGTTTGCAGATCTGAGCTAAAGAAATTTCAGCAGTGCAATACTAATAGAAAAAATAGTAAGAACATATAATTGGAAGTTTCCCTTCAGAAGGAACACAAAAGGATGGAGCTGTCTGTGTTCATTTGCAGAACACCTTGGGATGAAAGGGGGCCATACCAGGTGAGACCAGCTTGCAAATATGAATTCTCTTGTGAACACAGCCCTACGATTCTTTTTCTTCTAGGCTGGGAAAGCAGAATTGTAGCTGCAGCCTTTTCTTTATACTTAAGATTTAAATCTTTGAATCTCGTATTCTTTCTTTTGCCGCCTTTTGTTCATAAGCTTGAACTTATTACCGCTTTTCTGTCTCACTGCAGAAATGCATGGAAATGAAGAATACCATCCTTGCAAAACAAAAGGAGATGCACAGCTCCTTGGACAAGGTAAAACAGCTGATCCGCCTCATCCAAGGCATCGACCTTTCAAAACCCATAAACTCTGAGGTCAATTCAGTAGCCATCTCCAACGGCATGGACTCCACTAACAATACTAATGCTGCCACCTCCACCTTAGCCCCCTCCCCTTCCCAGAGCTGCATGGTGAACTGTAACAAGGGCGATGAGACTAAATAACACAGTGAAGTTAAAGAAGGAGCCAAGGGAGGTGGCGGCGAGGAGAAAGAGCAAAATAACGAAAACTCTAGTAAAGCAAAACTGGATTTCTTCTGGAAAGTGCAGAATTCTTTAGTTCTTTGGTTCCAGAGAGAGCGTGAAGATGCTGGTGCCAGGCGGCACCGGAGTTTGCCAATTGATCCTTCTTATTCTGTGTGTACATGCAAAGTTTGGATCATGTTACATGAATAGTGCCAGCTGGGGGTTCTTTGCCAGCACCATGCCAAGTGAAATAATATATTTACTCTCTCTATATTTTACACCAGTGTGTGCCTGCAGCAGCCTCCACAGCCACTATAGGTTTGTTTTATTTTTGTTCGGGGTGAGGAGCAGGGATGAGGGAGGAGAGCAGGTTTCAAATCCTTATTTGCAGAACAGTTTGTTTAGCTAGGGGAAAACAAAAACAAATCCAAAGAGCCTGTGGGCTTTTCCTGTTTCTAAACTCTCAGTACTATTAAACCAAAAAAAAACCAGAAATATAAATTATCAAATCCCAGTGCCCAGAAGGGACAAGTCTATCAAATAAGCAGTATTTACTATTGTTTAGACAGGAGATATACAAAAAGAAAGGAGATGGACTTTTCACTGAGTAACCAGCACATGCACAGGCTGAGGATCTACTGTCCCAACAGCTTTGGGTTAATCCTAATTCTTTGCATTAAACAACAAGACGTGCTTTGCAGAATTGGTTCGGGTCCTCACACTCATCCAGAAAGCCTATGTTGCGAATGGGAAAACAAGAGGGCCAGAATCCAGGGTCAGCTTGGAGCATTGGATGGAGGTGTCCCAAGAGAAAATGTGCATCGATTACTTGAAAATGAGATTCCAACCCTTTTCTATATTTATAAACAACAAAGGTATCCTGAACAAAGTAGCACATGACCCAGATGTGTGAACTGAACGGAGAAATGTCCTTTTCTTTCACTTCCTTTCTCTTCTTTTGGTAACAAGAACTAAATAAGGAATAGAAAAGCTGTTTTTCAGGCTGACAGTCTAATTAAAGAGGTAGATGGGACCTTGCATGGTATAGATTAGAAGTAATAGTGTCAGTGAGATACAGTGAGTCTTTGTGAGTCCTTGTGTCATCGTTTTGGGCACTGTTTTTTTATGCAAGGGCAAAATCTTTGTATCTGGGGGAAAAAAAAAAACAAACAACTTTTTTAAATTAAAAAGGAAAATAAAAGCTATTGAGGTCTTCCTAGTGTTACTTCAAATGAGATCAAGGTAAGAAACATTGTACAAAAAAAACCTACAAAAGTGCTATTTGTTTCCTAAACAAGTGATTTCTATTAAAAAGGTGTCAGAACTGGAGAAAACGCTGTGTCCTTAGAATTTTTTAACACAGACTTTGCTTCTTTATGATGACATTCTGCTGTGTTTGTGTTTTAAAATCCAATGGGACAGTTACCATAGCTTATCTACCATCCATGCCACTGGCTAAACTCTAAAGAGGATCCAATCCTGCTGTGCTGGATCTCGCCCCACCTGGAGGATCTGCCAGGCTTGTCTCTGCTGTTGCCATTTCTCCCCCATTCTTTCCTGTGTTTGTAACCCAGAGAAAAGCATTTGGCAGTGTGCTTGGGTAAGGCTTTTATAGTTCTGTGATATGGACTGATCAGAGCTTGAGAATGAGAGACAGCGAGTTGGTTGCACTGAAATCACCTTCTGTCACATCCTGTTTAAGTTCATCTCTTGTGCATAATCTTTTCACTCTGGATAGCAGAGCTTGCCTTGTGCTTCCTATTATTATGGGCTCTGTCTCAGTTTTGAGTGCAGGTTCTGATCGCTTAGGGTTGTGTCCCAGAGCTGCCTCATTTCACTACTGCACGTAAACACTTGGGCATACTCTGTTTCCACTGGAAGGACTGGGAAAACTCCCTTTACTTCGAGTAGGAGCAGAGTGAGCCACTACAGACACAACGTGAGTCCCTAGTGTAGTGCCCTTGAGAGCATGCGCTGCGTGGTAGGCAGGGCTGTTCTTAGTGGAAGATAGAAAAGCTTTGGATTTCAGGGATACATTTCTGAGCAAGAGGGAGTGAATACCCAGACACTACATAGCCCGAGTCTCTTTGCTGCCACAGCCAAGTATGCTTCTGTGGGATTCTTGGAGCTGCTTTCTTCACTCTCCTTTAGGATGCCCTTCTGCTCCTTAAGGACTGTTACTCTTCCTGTAGGAGTGTGAGCTATTTTCAGCTCTTAAGGTCAGAACTGATATCCCGAGTTCTCACATTTGTCTGTAGTTGGGAAAGTGAATCTTCTTAGCTGAGCCTGTGATAACCTTGACTCTGTCTTTTGATGTTTGAGTTCTGTTCTGGAGCTGGCAGAGCTGGAAGGCAGTCAGCTGGAGTGGCAGGGAGACAGGCAGGAGATGTCAAAACTGATCAAACTAAAAATGGCCTTGCATCAACTTAGTTACCAGTGGGGGGCATTCCTATAGGGCAGCACTGGGCCAGCAACCCATAGCATTGAGACAAAGGACTGAGCATTTCAAGGCATGGAGAGAAAAGCCAAACTGAATTTGAGCCTTCTTTCTTTAGAAAACCAGCAACTTAATGGCCTGGAGAAACTGCCTGTTTGGCCAGGTTGTTCTCTACAGTTGGCCACTTGGGTAACTCTTAACATCATCTTCTGAAGCATCTCCTGGTAAGAGACAGTAGGAATAAGTTCACTATCTTGATGGTTCTCATGTTCTTGTTTCTGGTGTTATCTTCTGAGCTCACTTGGAAGCAGTTGCACTATTTGGGGTAGCAGCTATGCCTGGAGACTGGAAAGTCCTTTAGGTTTATTTGCCAATTCAGGAGGAGATAGAAGCAAAATTTGTATGTAAATGTGAGTGCAGTTAACCAGCCAGGTGATGTTGAAACAGGATTCACTGCTTTTCTGAGGCATCTGCTTGTCTCCAGCGTCAGAGTAGATAAGTATAGACTTTTATGTCCTTTTTGTTACAGCATTTGTGTTCCAGTCGGTTAAGGGTTGCCTTTAGTTAACCATTACCAGGCAGAGAAATTATTTTAACATTGACTTTTTGATGCTACTAGCTAGTTCTGTCTCTCTCTGGCTGTTTGGATGCTTTCCCTCCTGGCTCTGCAGCTGTATCAGTCAGTAGGCAAGGAGCATTCCCAGCATTGCCACTGGCAATGATGCTGCCACATAGGCAGGAGTAATTTGGGGTTATCTCTGCCCAATTAGCAGCAATGGGGTGGAAGGGGAATTGGCATTTGCTAAATACAGAAGAAAATGGGGGTTTTCTGGCAGTTGTAAGAGGTTCTAATCAAGGGAGAAATCTAAACTGTTTGACAGCTTAAGGCTCAAGTTTGTCTCCTGGGTTTGGATTAGTTTGTTTTCTTGTTCCTGTAATACCTGACATAGAGTGAGTTTGTAATAAAACTCGCGGTGTTCTGCATTTCCAAGTCACCATCAAGCTATTAACTAATTCTTATGTCATTGCCTGTCATTGGTGGGGAAATAAGTAGCTTTTGAATCTCTGTTATAAAGAAGGAGATGAGACCACAGAGGAAGCTCGTGTCGGAGCCGGTCCTGGCTCTCAGCCCAGTGCTAAGGGCTTTAAGAAGTCATCCTGCTGCCTTGCTCAGAAATAGGGTAAGGATGGCAGAAGCAGTTTCTTCCCTTCCTGCAATCTCTTCTTTAACCAGCTGGAAAGGTGTCCTGTGGTCAGAGTGGGAAAGGGAGCATGGGACCTGGTGAGAAGAATTAGTGTTATCATTAGTAAGCTCATGACCTTTGCATGGGGCCAGCAGTGGTTTTGGTGCTGCACAAAGCACAGCAAAGGCAGTGCTTCTAGGGCTGATTGATTGGCAGGTAGGGTGAGCAACGGGGGTGATTCTGGAAGGACATCGTTAGCCAGGAGTTAGCACATTAGCAAGATGAACTAATGGTTTGCATGAGCAAAACAGGGACTTTGTTGCAGCAAGTTTGTGTTGGTGGTGATATGAATTAAAAGCTGCTAACTTAGAAACTGAAGAGGTGATAATTTATGGGCAGATCTGTTGGTTTTGCTGTGGGCAGGGAACACAATATTGTATGTTATCCTTCCTGGCTGACCAGGCTTAAGAAAGCTAATCTGTATTCCAGCTGTCTAGAAACGTGAACCCTGATTCTGACCTCCTTTGGCTTCAAATCATCTTCTTCCCTGTACCATTGCAGAGACAGCCCTGAAAAGCAGCATAATCAGCATTCAGGAGGACCCAGAGTGAAATCTCCCTCTTAGCCCCACCAATACAGGGAGTGAACTCTGGAATCCACATCCTTCCCATGTGGCTCCAAAAGAAAATAGTGGTGAATTTGCAGTGCACATTTCTCGTTTCCCCCAGCTGGGTTGCACCCTGCCCTCTCTTTGCTTCCAAAGCCCTGATGGTTTTTAATGACACATGTTTTTAAGGTACCATATTGAGATGTCAGACCAAACCTCACTCTTTACCACGGCCCCCCTCTGCAAGCTGCTCAGATAACCACTGAAACACTGGTGTTACACTTCCTTGTGGACCATGCCCCCTAGGGCAGAATCTGTTGTGTCTTTTCAGAACTGTTTTGACCCTTCTTCACCTCCGTTTGTCCTCCCTTTGGGATTCTGATGTTCAGCCTTGCTGGGTTACTGCAGAGATTATGTACAAGAGTCAGGAACCTGGAGAAAGAGGAGGATGTTCTGTCGTGCAGCTAATTCATTTGGCACTTAGGCTTGCCTGGCCAACAAACTACCTCAGCAAAGGCCATTCCCAAGCGCTCTGTGGATCCTGTAGTTTGTGGCATTCGGAAGGCAAAAGGTCTCCAGAGAACCCTGCCAACAGGGTTCTGGTCTCCGAGGGCCTCACAGTGACACACTGTTGGATCCTTGTTGTCAATGGTCAGACCTGGGCCAGGGAATGCCCTAAAACCCAGGTGGGATCAGGAGAACACCAGAGCTGCAGACATCTTGTCTCCAGGTTATTGCCGTCTTACTCAGATCCTCCTTTCAGCCTCAGTCCTGTTTGTAACACCTACAGAATGGAATGTAATACTTGAAAACTATGACTCTCTCTATCCTTTACCTTTAGCTTCCATTTCCTTCCATGTTTCTCTTTTATCTGGGACAAGAACTTTCTGCATCATTGTGTCTTGTATAGGCTGAGCACATAGTTGAAACTTGCCAATAAAGAGAATTATTTATACCATGCACTGGTAAGCTTGGTAATTACAGAGCCATCAAAAGACAAACACCTCTCCTGGAGGCTCATTTGAGATGTGGGCTTGTCTCAGAAAACCAAGACCTTACCTGTGTGAGGGTCTGTATCCCCTGTCAGTGTTACTGACCTACTGAGGAGGGAGTGGTAAATAGGCCCACTGAGAGCATCGGTGCTGTGCCAGGCCCTGGTCTATTGATGAGGACAGCCAGGACAGGGCTTCTTCTCTCCCCAGGCCAGAGGTGGGTGCTGCAGGGGTAAAGGAAAGGAGCCTGAAAAGCAAGAGCAGTGAAAAGGGAAGTAGGGCTGGAGATGGAGGAAAGGAAGAAAGGAAGCACAAGGCTCAAAGGACATGAAGGTTATATGGGGTAAAGGAGAGCAGAGAAGAAAGAGATGAGAAGCTGCGAAAGTGAGGGTAGGAAAAACTGGGAGTGAAACAGGGCTCCGTTGTGAGAAGACACATACTGCTGTGGTTACAGGGCTTGGAAATGCAGTGGGAAGACCAGAACTAAAAAGGTCTCTGTCCTGCCTGGATTTCTGTCCGGGGTTGGTCTGTATTCCTAAAGCACCAAGTGTGGTGGGAGGAAAGAGCTGCTCAGTGAAGGAGTGGGCACCGAGTCATCCTTCAGTCTGCTTCTGCTGCCATCATCCCATCCTGACAGTGTTTTTCTATACTACAGCATGGGATAAGGCAGATCGAGCAGACCTGGGAGCAGCCAGAGCCTGCTCCAATCTGGAGCACATTCAGTAGTAACGGTCTTGGCTGGAATTATTCCCAAGACTTGCTGAAGGTTTCACTCTGCCAACGTGGCTGCAGCTCCCTGGTTCAGGTGCCGTCACCAGCCTGGTTGAAACCAATGTCAGCTCCAGAGATCCTGGGTCTGGGTGAGTGGAGGAGGTGATGCTGGGCAGGACTTGTGACGTGGGTACTCCTCAGCCGTCCCATGGAGGATCTGTCCATGGGGATTCCTGCCCTCCTGCCTGTGCCAAACCCGCTCCGTGCAGCGATGCCTCCCTGTTTCCTTAGGGTCTCATATCTTTAGGGGCACCTTGCAGTGCAGCCAGACATGGATAAGTTCAACGTCACCCTTGAGGAGCTGAGGGCCTGCAGCCCATGGGCACCCTCCTGGGAGAATGGCTGTGCTGGGCTGTCGTGTGTAACCAGCGAGTAAGCTCAGTGTCTGTTCTCCCTGTGCTATCCAAGAGATGCCAAGGGCTTCAGACAAACAGCCCAGTTCCCGGTCTAGGAAGGAAGAAGTACTTAAGGGCATGTTTACTATTAGGAGTGCCTAAAGGTCTTGTAAGCTCGGCTCGCGCTGTCCTGGGTGGAGAGGTGGAAGGGAAAGGCAGCAGCAGCAGTGAGCACTGAGCTGTGTTGATCTGCTGCTGCTCAGTTTTCACTCTGGGGAATTCGCATCTTTTGTCCCTGAATTCACACTGACAAATGCAGACTTTAACCCATCCCTGCTGTTTGGTCGCCTGCCGCCTTCTAGCCATGGTGTTGGAAAGGAAGCCGAGATTGTTGCCTCTGTGCTTTGAGAAGGCCCTTTCTTAGTGAGCAACCGGGATGGCCTTGAGCTGCCCATGAGGCTGTGGCTTCGGCAGGTCCCGCACTGGCACAGGGCTGTGTTCAGTGGCCAGCCTGGATCTGGGATCTCCAGCACTGAGGAGATCGCTGTGCACGGAACAAGCAAGGGCAGGGGCTCCCCTTGCTCCTTGGATCAGGTGGGACATGCCAAAGCTGAGGGGAAGGTGCTTATTGAACAGAAACCCCCCCGTGCCTCCATTCCCCTCCATAGAGCAGGTACTGGCAGTCGTGACGCTGCAGGAGCCGCTCAGGGGCTGCAGGCAGTGGGAGCAGACACAAAGCAGAGGCACAGGCATTGGGTGCAGCAGGAGGCTGCGTGTTCCTGCTTGCCCTGGGCTGATGTGTAACATCTAACCACAGTCGCATGTGTTTCCTCATCACTGGCATCGAAACAGCGACCAGCTCTAGAGGCAGGAGTAGCACCTTACCCAGCTCCCTTACAGCAGGTGCGTCGTCCTCGAATCACCCCGATGCCGTGTGTGCCAGGCAGCCAAGGCTCTCCTTAAGGAAGGGATTGTACCACATAAGCTCCTGCAGCCCCACACACCCACAGCCAACAGGCAGCCATGCCCCAGGAGCTGCTCCACACCAGTGATAGCTGCAGGGCCCCACAGGCACCCTCCAGCACTGGCAGAGGCATCCTGGCCGCCTCTCACAGTCCCTCAGAAGCAAAGCACAGGTTGTGAACTCCAGTAAAGGATAAAGTAAGGTAATGGGGAGCTGGGGGGACACCGCTTGTGCCAAGTGCTGAGGCTCCTGCTGCATCAACAGCGGTGGAACCTCCGGTGCAGAGACGTGGTGCTGAGCTCTGCTTGCCTGGCAAGCATGCAGCGTGTTGTGTTTTGGAGGCTGACTGGCTCTAACCTACAACCACCCACTGTGTCCTCGCTGAGGGTTGTGACACCAGCTCTGCTCGTTTAGGGAGAACACTCAGGCCTAAATCACTGCATCTCAGTAGACTCATTGATACCATCACACCCCATGTGCTTCATCCTGTCCCCACACAGCCCAAACTGGAGCTGTAAAATGGAAATCCTGGCTTGGGAGGGGACCAGGAGCTGGTGCTGGCGAGCACCATGTCCAAGCCATGGTCTCTTGTCCAGCCTGCCCAACTCCTCTGGGTGCTTTAGGTGAGGAGCCCCAGTCCCAGGCCCGGTGCTGTGAGACCCTGTCTGGCTGCTACTGCTGCACTGTCACCCACTCGCACCACGAGCACACTCGTGAGCTGGTTTGGGGGCTCTGTCTCTGTTGTTCTCACCCTGATGCTCACAGTGCTCCGCAGTCTCCTTGCTGCCTTCGGGTCCCTTGTGGTTTCAGGTTTGGTACAGACGTGTTTAGATATTAGTAAACTAAATTGGGGGGATGGGGGGCAGAGCATCTGATCAATTTGTATTTATGTATTTTAACATTTTACTAAATAAATCACAATCAAACCTCTCGTCTCCTCAGCTCTATGTACCAGGCGGGGACCGCAGGGCCAGGGGCACAGGGGATGCTGCCCATAGCACGTTTCGGAGTGTGGCTCTGTGCAATGGCTGCGGCACCTCTGGCTTCAGCCTTGCTCTCTGGGCAGGGAGAAGGGTGCTGCGTTATTGGAGATGAATTTAGCTCTAGCAGGGGCTGTGCTGGGTTAAGAACATCACTGGATAAAGGGAACCTGACTCAGTGGTTGCCTCCCGCTGATGCCGCCCGGCAGAGGGCACATGGAGACCGACACTGAGTGGGTCTGCTCCGGGTACCTACATCCTTGTAGGCACGTTTTGGGCTCAGGACTGTGCAGGCTGGGAAGGATTAGCTGAAAACGATGGCACCCCGTCCTGCCGCTGCAGGCACAGCAGGGCACCTTCCAGAGCACCTCAGACAGCGGTTCTGTGGCCACCAACCATCGAAGAAACACCAGCTCCATCCCAGCGCTGCTCCACCACTGTCTCCAGCAGTGAGCAGGCTCCGCTACCATCCAGAGCTGATCTAAACGTGTCTGGGTGCTCAGTGCAGAAGCAAAGCCATTCTGGCGAGCATTGGCTGCGTTCAACAGAAGCTGTCTGCTATGGGCTGCCTGGGTGCCGCTGCACCCCCGGCTTCACTGATGAGCAGTGTCTTCCCAGCCCTTTCCCAAATAAAGCCTCAACAGCTTGTTCCTGGCACGCTCCCCTTGTCCTCCTCCCTGCAGATGTGAGGCTGGTGGCTCATGTGAGAGCCAGTTCTGATGCCCAAGTCTTGCAGGCTGGTCCAGCTGCCTGCACTGAGGACGCAGCTGGGTGCCTGTCCCGATCAGTGGGCAAGCGGAAGGTCCTGCTTGGCACAGTGGTCTTGGGAATGAGCCGCAGCACCACAGGAGAGGAAACCACATCTCTTCTACTTGGGTGTGATTAAACTGACACCTGCCTCAGCCATGACGTGCCAGCCAGAAAGGGAAAAGGCTTCAAACACACGAAGCAGAGCGAGCGCAGGGATGCTCTTCCTCAGCTGCGCTGCCCTCCTCCTTCCCTCCGGGGCACACATGCAGGCTCCCAGCATTAGAAGGGAATAACCACGCAGCTCCAACAGGGACGTGAAAAACAATAAAAAAGCTTTAATTTAAAAATTAAATTAAAAAGAGAGACTCAGCAAGAGGCGCTTGTGCCCTTCCCACAGCCTTGGTACGGCTCCCACTGCGGACGGAAACCCTCACCCCTGCACAGAGCTGGCTCCTGCAGCCCAGAGCAACGCTAAGGAGAGAGAAGAGCAGAGACTGCAGCGGCAATGGGCCTGGAGAGCCTCCAGGGCCACCAGCAGAATCATCCAGGAGGAAGAAAGGATTAAAACCACCCCCGGGCACCCCGAATCAGTTAATTCTGAGGAGGAAAGTACTGAATAATTTAAATAGCGTGAGGAAAGCGACGCATCCTCTGTGCTCCAGTGTGTGACAGAGGTGAGCAGTGGCCTGGCACGGGGATCCGCCACGGTGCTCAGCCACGGTCGTGTCCAGTGTCAGCCACATCCCTGATTGTCAATGGCAACGTCTGCACTGCCCAGAGCTGGGGAGGCCCTGCCATGGATGTCTCCAATGTGAGCTGGCCCGTGAGGCTGGTTCACAGCCCTGCCCTGCGGGGCACTGGCAGCCCCGGCACGGCTGCTTCCACTGCTGGGACAGCAGAGAGCTCATCCTTCTCTGTGTGACTCCCACACCATCAGCACTGGACCACCTCCGCTGTTTGCATCCATA
>JAOEHY010004180.1:14813-26080 GCA_025447955.1 Psilopsiagon aurifrons | reverse complement strand
CACAAGAGCAGAGTAGAGGGGCAGGATCACCTCCCTTGACCTGCTGGTCATGCTCCTTTTGATGCAGCCCAGGATACTTGAAAACAAATTTCCAGATTCTTACATAATTTTTTGTTAAAACTGGTTATTAGAAAACAATTTAAGTAAAATAAATAGTTTGCACTATACTACTATCTTACATTTCCACACATTCTCAAAATACTCAAGGGAACACTGCACTTAAATCCCAAATTCAAAGAGAAGGCACAGATGCAGATTAAACTGCACTGCCCTTTTGAGGTGCTCTGGCATTTAAGGGCATTTTTATAAAGACCTATACATACAGCAGCACAGTTACGACTAACTAGAAGCTCTGCTTTACAGAAAGCACTTTTGCATGCCAGCTTCCAAAGATTTAAGTCTTTAGCAGCATCTCTTGAAAAGTTTTACATTACCTAGAAACACTAATTAAAATGTGATTAAACTTCCAACTCAGCTGCAGAAGCAGAATGTGATCTAATTCTCCATTCCAGTTATCTGCTGCCTTAACACCCAACCTTCCTTTTCCCCCAGACTTTAGAACAGCTATAAATCATGCAACTTGGACAATAACTAAGATGGAGGCATCTGTTCAAAGAGCACATTGCGTCATATAGGAACATCAAAACATTTATACTAAAAGAAATAAATTAATCTGTCAGTGCAAATTTTAAAACTGCTAAATTTTAAAACTGACAATTTTAGTGATACTCCTTTGAAATTGGGTGTGAAGAAACAGTTTCCCACAGTTCATATAAAACCTACTTACATTAGCCTGACAAATCATCATCAACACCTACATGATTCATTAGCTGAATAGACCAGAGCTTTCTGAAACATTGCACAAATCTTTGCCACTACAGCTTACAGTTACTGGCAGCAAGTATTTGCCACTACCTACATAGACCAGCAGCAAGAGGGCACTACACTCGGATCACAGGAAAACCAGGACTACCAGCTCAGCTGGATAACCTCAAAGACCCTCTAAGCCTACTGATATTTGGCAGGCCATGGATGCAAAACTAGCTTAATGAAAAGACTGAGATACCGTTAATCTGAAACATAAGAAGGCAGAATTTCTGCAGCTTTCTGCTAAACAGTACACAGATATTTAAGACTTGCTTTGTGTAAACCCTTCAGTCTCCACAGCTCTCCTTGCACTAGAAAGGAGAACCTCAACAAACTGAATGATAAAATGCAGATATCCCCCCCCCCTCCCATCTTTCCAGCAGAGAATCCACAAATCAGCCTAACACCACAGGGAGAGGAAGATCTAGATGCAGGTTTGTGTACTGACAACTAAGTCAGTATGTTCATGGAACATAATGCTCTCCCCACTTTCAAGAAACTGTGTATCTTGTTTTTAAAAGACCAGATCAGAAAAAACAAGTCATGGGCAATCAGCAAAAAAGAGAGTCACATGTAAAGTTATGAAAGGACCAAGAAAAACAAGGTGAAACTTGCTGTCTTATTAATCTGCAGTAAGGCGTTGGGAGGATGCCAAGTTAGTTAATCCAAGTACACAAACAAGTTAACGATGACCTGAGGGAGCAACACTGGATTTACACATCGAAGGAAACACCACACAGGAAGATGCTGAGAAACTGCATGTATTTCAGAGCTCTATACTATTATTTCAAAAGCTTTTTAATTCACCGGATGGAATCATGTAACAAACAGAGGAGCAGAGCCTCCCCCAGGAATCCTACTGCAGTCCCCACTCCCATCACAGGATGGGAATTAACAACAGAAACTTCAAAGTAGTAAGACTAAGTAGTACCCTGGTTATAAGGATACCTGCTTTTGGAATACCCTACCATGAACCTTTTAAGGACCCAAAATGGCTTATTGCGTTCAGCAAGTTCACATGATCTAAACAAGACATACTTCAATATTTTTAAGTATCAGAGTGTAATGAAGAGACAAAATCATGACCTGCTTCAAGTTTCCACTCAACCTAGAATTTCCATATTTTAATATCAGACAGCAGAAACCCAAGTTCTCTAAAAAAGAAGGAAAAAGATACTTGCTCACTCCTGACTTTAAAGATGCATATGAAAATATTTTGATTCCCAGTAAATTCCTGATGTTAAGTAAGAAGTTTGTCAGTCTGAGAGGAGTGAAATTATCCACCTTCTGAAAATTTTCAAGCTTCACAGTGAAATTAAAAACAAACAAAAAAAGGCATTACTTCCAGTTTCATAAGTAAGAGTAGAGTAGAGAGATCAGTTTACAACTCAAAGACAGGATCAGACTACTTATATAAACATGGGACAGATAAGTCTACAAATCCCAAATGCACTGATAGACAATACCCAAAAATAATTGGCTTGTGCATTACATCTTCCCTAAAGCACTGTTCAAAATAATTCTCTAAAGTCGTGGTAAATAAGGACAACTATCTTGCTACCCTGCCCCAGAAAAAACATTAAGTATACTATTTTCCAGTTATCAGAATATACCTGATGTGAATAGAATCACTGTATGCCTTTTTGCTGCTAAATTCAACCACATTCATATGCTCCGCTGCAATTTTATTTCACTTTGAAGTTATAGCAGAATTGAAGCAGAACTGAACCCAGTACTAGTAGCTGATTTACGAACCAAACATCCCCCCCTCTAAGGCAACCTTCCTGCAGAATCAGGAAGTTCAGAATCCAGCTGCAAAAAAAGATTCCCATATTATACTGAGGACAACTCAGTAACAACATGACGGCTTTATCGTAGAACAATCTCAAGTACCCTCAAAAACAAATACTCATTTTACATGCTGAACAGTCATCCTTATATAATAGATCCAAATATTAATTATTCAACAGGAGTCTCTCCTCTCCATTCTCACTGCTATTACAGGCATTAAAATACTCCTTGGCTCAGTAAGTTTTTAACATACAGGCATATTCCAGTATCTTGAGGGCTACAATTTTCCTTAGTACCCTAGAAACAGCTGTCCCAGTCTCCTTTATTTCACCTAATTCAGGTAATGACATAACAAGGTTTGCTTCAACAGTTGAGAGAAGCACCGCAAAATATTCTGCTGAGATCTTAAAAAGGTCAATAAACCCATCAGCCTTCTCTACAATTCGTAAATGTTTTCTTCCATGTAGTTATACTCAGTTGTCTAAAGTGACTCTGTTGTCATTTGGGACAAGTTAATTTTTCACAATCAGTGGTGATATAATTGACATGTAGAACGAAAATTTCTTTTAACAAAGTATTATTTTAGAGAGTTTAAGACACTCACATTGTCATTTTAGGCAGCACCCATTAGCCACCATCAAGTCTAAACCACAACTAAAGAAACAACCATTACCAGTCTTTCCTGAACACTGTCCCAATTCCCAGCACAGGGTGTGTACAATAGGAAGATCTGAGCAAAACCTTGTCATCAGCTTGCATACTCTACAGCCACCTCTTCAGTCCTACTAGGACAAATTAGAACCAAGGGATAACAGACTCATCCATTCCATGTCAACTCTGGAAATGCTTTCTCTTAATCATTCTTATAACACTTCAGTGAGACACTATATGGAAAAGGAGGTTAAGAGAAGTAAACACCTGGGAAGTGCATAACTTCCAGTTTAATATAAAATCATAGATGTTTAGAACTATTTTTAGTCACTTATTTTAGGCTTCCATTCATCCAGATTGCATCTGCAATGCCACCATTACTCTCAGTTTTGCTGCTTTCTGATGTACCTGTAAATAGCACATACACAGCCTGAAAGTTAGCTTTGTGCCCTTAACATGGAAGCAAGCCACTGACAGTTTAAAACTGTTAGACTACCCAAGCCCACTAACCCACATTCTTCCAAAGCTAGCAAAAGCCTGACACCACCTTGCCACTCTCCAGCCAACTTCATATAAGGGACAAAAACAATATCTAAGAAAAACCCCAAGCCCTTCAATACTCAGCCAGAGTCAAGCCCCATATAGCAGAGAATCCCACCTTCAGAAAAGACAGAAAAGAATATCTAATATACTCTGAAGATAACATTAAATAAATAAATAAATGTTACTTCTTCCCCCAGCAACCAGCAGCACAGCATCCATTTGACTCAGACTTACTCTGGACTACCACTGGTAATGCCAATATATTTGTAAAGTTCGCGGTTGAGCTCATCTTTTTGTTTTGACTCTTCATAATGACTTGTGAAAATAAGTTCTCCAAGTTACGCCGAGCTCAAAGCATTTTTTTTTGCACTGTGCTTGGTACCCAAAATTCTTAGAAACAGTGAATAAATCATTTCCTATTAATTTCCTTCCACTGCTCATAATTATCTTTCACGTCTTTCTGCAAGCACCTCTTTTTCCAAATAAAAATTAGTTTCTTTACTTCTTTTTTTACTTTTAATGGGGAAGCCATTTCATATTTCTCACGTTCCCTCTTTTCATTACAGTGGCTAAGTATCCTAGGAGATTTAGAATTACACCAGTCCCAGAAAAGCAGCAAATGTCCAAGCATTCACAAATTTTGGGAAGAAATAATTTTGCCCAGGATATTACAAACAGGCTGTGGGTTTTTCTATTTCCTTTGTGTCTCTACAGAAGCTCAGGAACTTCCCAGGATTTCAGCAAATATATAGGAGCCAAGGCCCATACACAACAACTGGGTCACAAAATTCAACATCCACCATCACATCACATGACTTGCTCAGGGGATGGAACAGGGACACATGCTCTACTTCTGATTACAAAACACTACATGTCTTTGGTCTTTCTTTATTAGGGAAAAAGAACAAATGCACAGCTTCACCACCCTACTGCAGAGTTATCTTTGTGGTCTAACATTTTCAAGCCAAGCTATTTATTCCCATCCAAACCTCAAAATTGGGCCTTTTTAATTCATAGTGCAATTTAAAAAGCTGTTTTCGTAGTAATATATGTTAAAAGAAAGCCATGTTTGCAAAGCCTAACACATATGCATATACACAACATTTTTCTTTGCTTATCCCAACTAAAAGTGAAACAAAAATCTTTTACAGCAAGATGAAAGCGTAGCTGTGCCAAGAACAGTAACTCCAAACTGCATATGAAAGTAATCACAGTCAGAAAAACCATAATGTGAATAACATACAAGCTGTCACAATCAGTCATCAGCTATGAAATAAACATATAATAATATTTTGATATTATATTTCAGCATAGATGTGTAAGTCTGTTTTCCCTGGCAGGTTTGTTGAACATGGCAAAGAAAATGTGAAATCCCCACCTGTAGCTTGTGAACGTTCTAGAATGCAACAAGCAAAATGATTTATTACAAAAAGCTATCTTCCCAGAGTACTTTCTATTCATGGCATAACAACGAAATTGCTATTTTGAAACAAAGTAAGTTTTGACACACATAATATCTAACTAACTTAAAGCCCCAGGGCTACCATTCGATACTTTCTGTAAAATGTTTCTGCCAGAGAGGATTTTATTTTCCTTTTAGGAAAGAAGATGTTCACACATTAAACATCAACTCTCCATCACATAATAAAGTCCTTCAAATTCAGCATCTCCTTAAGCTAATCATTACAAATTACACACTAGAATCACTTCTTAATTGATCCAGAAATAAATACAATATTGATGAAAGTGCTAAGAAACACATTTAAGACAGAAACTATCTAATGGAAAACAGAGAAAAACAAGAGAGAAAGAATTCAGAATGCTCATTAAAATGAAAAATGCCTTCTGTGATTACTCAATAGGAAGCTGAATACAACTATTCACTAGAATTAGCAAATTAAGTTTGCCGCCTTTTCTCTGAATTCCATTAATACACAGACATCATGATGCAAAAGAAGTCTGTACATGCACTTACATCCACTTTTATTTTGGTTTGAACTGGAATGCCTCATAGAATCATAGAACAGTCAGGGTTGGAAAGGACCTTAAGATCACCTAGTTCCAACCCCCCTGCCATGGGCAGGGACACCCCACACTAAACCATGTCACCCAAAGCTCTGTCCAAGCTGGCCTTGAACACCTCCAGGGATGGAGCATCTTTGCAAATTTATTTGCAGAGGCACACAAACGTGACTGATCTGCCTTTCTCTAGATGCATCTTCCTTCATCTGTCCTATACACTTACCTATGTTACACTTGTGACCAGCTCCCACACCAAAAAAAAAAAACAAGCTTATTGTTTATACGACCGCTAAACTACAAATTAGGAAACTCCTGATTTTTGTTCTTGTTTCTTGGACCTTATTGTTTCTTGGACCTTCTAGTAGGATTATAACCTCACATATTTTCTTCACACCTGATGAACTTGACTGTTTGAAAAGGGGAATTTAATTTATATTTGGGAGTTGTATTGCTAAAGTAGTTACACTGCACTTAAGAAAACATTCACATTCTTAAGCCCTTAGCATCTGTAACACTGCAGCCTCTGACTTCAGATCCTGCAAGTATGAAAAAATTGTTGTTCCAGGCTAACAAACAACAATGTGCCCACCTCTGAAAAGCTAGAAATGTTTTAACTGAAACTATGAAATTAAGGTATGTACCCTAAAAGTAACAGTGCAACATTACTTGTAATCCAAATACCTGCAATCTCCAACTGCTTAGAAAACAACCATCCAGCCATGTGACAATTTTGGGACCACTATACAGCACAGATGCTTCGGAAAGATGTAGAGGTCTTCCTTCAGTACTCCACTGCAGAACACAAGGCCACCATTAAGCTGGAGTTAAGCTTGCCTTCTGGTTTAAGAAGAGGTAGCTGTCTTGCCTTCATCAAGGTCTTTTGACATGTAGAAAGGGGGAAAGAAAAATTAAGGACTATCGAAAGAAATGCATTCATTGTACTTACATCTCAGGAACATACCCCTCAAAGCTTCAAGACATTCATATGAAGATTTAAGGCAGTCATTCAGGGCTAACTAGAGGTGTATCCCTACACATCAGCATATTATTGGTGAGTTAATAACAGGCAGGATAGGAGTAGACAACGAAACAACTTTGAAGGGAAGTCTGGTACCTAACACAGTAAGTATATAACACAGTAAGAAAGAGGAATGCTGCAGAAGAAAAGAAACAGAAGAATTACATGGTACAAGCAACAGCCTTGCAAAATCTTCACAGCAAAATCGTGTTCCAAAGAGAAGCATTACTAGATGCTAAGTATTAACAAGGAGATGAAAGTAGCAGTAATTGACAAAGGAGATTATGCGATCCAAAAATCTTTTCAATGTTTAAATCTGTACAAAAGATTATATCTTATAACTATTATTACAAGATTTGAAATGACCAAGACTTAAATATAGCCTTGATACGATGTTGAATTTGAAAAATATTTTCCTGCTTATGAGCTCAAGTGAGACACAGAATAATGGCATCATTCACAGAAAATCAGGAAAGAATGTAAGAGGAATTTCAGAAATGTTGATGAAATTCTGGTATGAACTCTATTATTCAAGAAAGAAAGTAATGTGCTTTTTAAAATTACAAGTTAAGAGTTTCCAGTTATTTACATGAAAACTAATAGTAACAAAGTAACAATACTAATAAAACACTTCCCAATGCAATTTATCAATAACATTTTTTATTAAAGTTGACAATATATATTCAGACATTGCAAACAATGACAAATGCACTTTATCTTTCTGTAACTGATATAATCACAGTTTTGGCTACTGACTGTATGTCAGAAGACTTAGTCTGAAGCAAGACAGCAATGTAGAAAAACCAGTCTTGAACAAATTATTTCACAATCTGCATCCAAAACACGTAAAAATGTGAAAGTTGGTGCTGACCCAGGAAAACAAGGCACAAATAAAACAGTCTTTCTAACTTACACTTTATTTTGTGCACAAAACAATCATCATCGTTTTTTTAGCTTCTTACTGAACTCTGCTATTGTCTCTAGTAAGTGAGCAACTGAAAAGAAATAAATAAAAAGGAAGCCCCTCCATTACATCAATCTTAAAATACAATCGTGTCTAGAATGATCCATTTCAATTAAAAAAAAATATATACATATATCTTAGTGCTGTTACTTTCAAGCAATGATTCATTAGGCAGGATGCCTCTAGCTTCTAAGCTAGGACTGACATTTGGACTATGCAGAAGTAAGTTAAATTGAAGTAGTCCTAGTTTTCAATGAAGACAAGAAGGGTACTTCTATCATCACAATTTTGGGAGAGACAGATTTCCTCTACTCCATTGATTCCAATGAAAGCAATGCACATTCACAAGAACTTCTAAAACAATGTTCTGTCACCTAAAATCACTAGTTCTCCTACTCCTATTCTGATACTTTCAAGAGTTTTTCATTATCGTTATTAATGTGACAGTTCAATACCTTCATCTCTTAAGTAACACAATCGGCTCTCCCCCATTATATCAGTTCTCCCCAGACAACATCCTCCACAATCAACCTATTAGAGGACCCGTCATGTTAATCAGATTTCTCAGTGCAAGTCAGACATCACTCAACTTCTTTACTACCCTTTGGATCTCTCAGTTCTTGACAACCAGATGCTCCTCCTTTTCCATCCAAGGAGCTGCACGCCATACATTTTGAGCAGCAATACAGAAGATTCTTTTCCCCAGTAATCTCCTTGCCTAGATTCTAGTAAAGGTACTGTCATCTCCTTTGCCCCACAGTTTTTCTTCCCATTAGAAATATAACAGTGCTTAGATGGTCCTTTACCACTTTTCGGAGAAATTCAGTTAGAAACACCAGAGCAAATTCCCACCCCCAAGCTATTTTTCAGTCTTAAAGAAAACACATTATTTTGAAACAATATTCTGAAAAGACAGCTATGGCATTAGAAAACCAATTATGCATCTATAAAATTACCATACATTGCCCATAGCAATAGCATTCAAGGAATAGATTCTCACTGCTTTTAATAGTTCCAATGTTGCCCAAAAGCAGTACTCAGCAAACTCAGTAATGTTCACTGGTTGAAGCAGCAAGAAATCTTCATTTTACCTTTCTACTGCAGCATACCAGAACAAATGATTGTTGGCTATGTAACATAAGCTTTAGCCTAATGTTCATAGTTATGGCTGCTATTCTTCAGCTGGCAAACTAGAAGAATACCAATAAGCTGCACAACTGTGTTAAAACTGATTTAAACACAAATGAGAATCAGCCAACATGCAGAGAAATTACAAGCTTCCAAAAAAAAAAAAAAACCACTTATCTTCCAGAAAAAAAATAGTGATGTTCCAGTGTGTTTCAGGTTATTACTTAGAAGCATTTGAACTGAATGTCAGTAAATACCAGCTCATGAAAGAAGACTTTACTAAAAGGCATGTGCTAACATTATAATATCGCTTTCTGACTTCTAAATAAAACTGAAGTAGAATATATCCACTTGAAATATTTAATTAGGCAGGAAATCTAAATCTCATATCCAGTTTTCTTTCACCAAAACCTCCTTATCCTCAACATTACAGTAACTTCATTTATTCCTAACATTAACAGGTGTTGTTTGAATCCAGTGCCAAAGAGAGGCTAGGACATAAGCATAATATTACATTTGGAAACATGAGTGAAATTTGGCAGAAGCTAACATGCTGAGGTATCTAAGACACTGCACATGTGCTCCTTGCGTTGAACTGTGCCAGCTATGAAAACTAAACCACTTGAAGGTAAGATGTCTTGCAGATCAGAAGTATGGTCTGCACTTACTTCATATTCCAGACAAGACAGGGCACAAAACCAAATCCCGCAATGGTCCACCATGCATGCATATTTTCCTTGGGCTTTACAGCCAACCCCAAAAGGGTGCAATCATACCAGTATTCAACATATCTTTCATTACTGCTACATTATAGCACCCAGAACCGTGTATCTAAAGAAGTCATTGAGGTGTGAAGGCAACCACGGTCCCACACTGAGAAACCCTGCAGATTAGCATCCTGTAGGTAAAAGCAATGGCTAATATGATTATTTTCATTGTTTCATTCAACAAAGTTTTTCACAATTTTTTTCCACTTTTAAGGTAACTATCTCACTAAGAGACAAAATTGGCTAAATTTCGGGTTTTTTATAACTTGGCCTAGGAAGAAGGACAACTTTTAAGGGCTATCACACAGGAAGTAAGCAACATGGAAATACACATAGCAAGTTTATTTTTTTTCCAATACTTTGGAAGGTTAACAGCCAGTAAAGTTTACCTACTAGGCTATCCCCTTCTAAGATCTCCCATTTTCTGTAATATTGCCTTCTTCATCTGGAAACAGAATTTTTTGCGTAAGCGTTATGCCGCCGCTTAGGAACAAGAGACTTGCAAGTATATTCATTGCTGGGTCTCCCAGCATAGCCTGTACACACAGAAATTATCTTTATTTATTTAAAATCAGCTTTAAATTCCCTTTTGTTGATGGATGTGAGACAGTAGGCAAGAAGTATGAATCTGCAGTCTAGCGGTTAGGTCACATACCTGACACAAATGACTGGGTTATGCCACTCTTGTGAGAAGAGGAAAATGTGGGCTTGAGATCCATCAGGTTGAGAAGGACATAGAATCAGGGACTAATAAGCTAATTAGCTGCTAGTTTACTATGTGCAAGACAGGTATAAAAAGCATCTTCTAAGTGAAAACAGCAGAAAGTGGTATGGAATTTACTTTCTGATTAATATAAGGGTTATACAAATACCTAAAATACACCCTGATTTCCTACTGACCAGTTTCACTGCACCTGCACTCCACGTTACAGATTTTGAATTCCAGCCAGGAAATCAGAATCTCACCAGCATATAGGCCTTCAGTGCCTGCTGCTATACTTTCTTAGGCAGGAGCCTAATCTTCATGAGCTGTGGTGTTGAACATTAGAAGGCTTAAGCTCTTTCTTAAACCTGGGATATAAAACCTTCCACTGCATTTTAAACAGTGTCAAGTGTTTGTTTTATTTTTTCCAACACAACTGCCCTTAGGATTTAACTGTGAAGAAAGTAGGTCTGGTCTTCCCACTGAAGGTTTTTCATTTTTTTTATTTCTTTTATAATTTTGTAGTTAAATTCTGCAAAATGTGCCCACCTTTTACGTTTCATTAATAACCAGATAATATACATCTTTGAAGAGTACTTTGATTCATCAAGAGACTTAGAAGTAGAGAGTATTTATCAATATTAGTCAGAAAAATATTTACACGTAACTCCATTTTTTTATTCCTTGTAATAGGTCTGACTTATCTTTGATCATGGATTTTTGCAGTATCTCATTAAAAATGCACAAAGAATTTGTCTGCGCCCAGATCAGCCACAGAATATTGTTGAGAACACTTAACAGCCGGGGCGGGGG
>JAOEHY010004180.1:0-14690 GCA_025447955.1 Psilopsiagon aurifrons | reverse complement strand
GAGGACTAACAGAAAGAACACAAAGTGGAACACACACAGTTGAAGCAATCAAACATTTGCCTACCTTTCAACACCACTTTCATAGGATTGCCTAGGAAGCTATACTGCAAGTCCCTACCCTTTGAACATATTCACACAATGCTCACAGTTTAAACCACAAAATTTTCTATCTTCACATTTCTGGTGGTGTACTGCAATAACAAGGAAGCTACTATTCAATTCTTTTATCAGCAATAGTACAAAGAATAAGACACACCCTCCTCAGGGAACTGGAAAAACCTGCTCTGTGAAAGCAGAAGTCTCCCAGTACCCAAACATTCAGTTTGCTCTACCTTTCAACCAAAGAACTGAAGGCGGCCTGCAAGGACTTGGTCTTAGCCTAGCAAAAGTAAAGCTGAGCAGAAAAGCAAGGACAGCATATAAACACACAGAGATAACTAAAATAATAATTAAAAAGCTATTTAAAATAAAAGGACAATCTTGGCACAAGAACTTGCTATTACTAACTGATGATGAATAAACTAAGGTTGAATATTACATGCGGCTTCTTCATATTTAGGGTGATTTAGCTTTGGAACAGGCTTTTCATTAAAGTAGTGAGCTGCTTTTAAGACAGCACTCCATATGTCTATGACTGTATGACAGAATGCCTGCAAGAGCATGAAAATAAACTTGATGAATAAGGAGGTCCTTTCCCATCCTGCATTCCTAAGAGAACAATAACTGTCAAGCAAATAACATCATTCTGATACAATGCTAAGGTACAACCATCTGTCAAGCAATACTCAAGAATAATTATACCACAGAAAGCAAACCCCAATATTAATATTGAAGCAGGACAAACTTTGCCAAGAATAAACTTCATAGAATATCTTTTCACAAAACATCTTAGATATGTAACCTCACTTCTCAGAATATCATGCTAAAAATGCTGTACCTCTGCAAAGAGCTGTACAAAGCACACCTCTGATGCTGTATTCACTCCTAAATCTGAAAGATCTCATCTTATTTGGTCTCCATGCAACTAGGCATACTATCATCTGCACCCCTAGCATTCTGCATGCATGTAGCAGATCATCTTACCTGAAACAGTATAACATCTAACACCTCAACAGGCTTTTTATTTGCTACAGTTGTTACTACATCCTGCTCTGGCAGGATGATTCAAAACTGGCTGTCTACTGTTTTGCTACTGAAAGGTTCAAATTGCCACTTTTACCCATGTACCATCATTTACCAGAAAAACTACAGCAACCGTGACGTATAAGACAATTGGTTAGACACAATCAGTCCACAGAAATAACACATTCTATTAGAGCAAGCTTTGCAGTTTGAAAGAGCAGACAGTCTTTCAGGCACACGGGCCTCTCAACTTGCTTGACATCTAAAGATATACGTACCAAAACATGCAAGCTTCTCTAATAAAGACTACTACCCGCTCCTACAAGTCTTTCAGGTTCAGAGACTGTTTTACACTAACAGGTACAGGCCTGGCTAGGGGAGATCTTTATATCTTTGTTTTGCTATTGCATCTGAAATTGAAGACAAACTGCAAAATATTTTTGGCTGACAGATTCTCCCTGCTTATATGCAAAGTCCCTGATCACACCATGCATCCTACTGTTCCCTTTTAAAGGCTCATATGGAAATGCCACAGCTGAGTGAATTGTAAAAGAGGAGAAAGTATGAACTCTCATCAGGAATTGTACATCAAAGGCAAGCCAAACACAACCATTTGCTACTTCTCATAACACACAAGATCAGGCCACTCAAGGAAATTACCTGGCAGCGTAAAGGAACAAACCACGGGATTTTTTTTTTTTTTTTTTTTTACCTACACAATACCTGATTAAGTTGTAACAGCCAAAATACAATTATTCAAATAAGTACTTAAAACACATTTTGAGAACAGGTTCTTTGGCTGCTATCAAACAGTCCAGACACAGCCTGTCAAAGACAAAAGTTGATACTGATTTTTGTCAACAGCTAGACTGCTAAATAAAAACAAAGGCTTCTTTGCAGCTGTTATTCCCTTTTCCAATACATCCTCGCATTGTCACATCTGAAGAAAGTATAACAGCTCTTACATTCTCATCAGCAGACCTACTGCATATATTTTTTCCTCAATTTGCATATAATTTCACAGTAAATTTAGAATTCAAATGCATTTCCTTTTTTCAGTTGATTTCCCTTCTTCCTATCCCTTACAAAACCATTGTGGTTAAACACATAGAAAAGTTCTGCAGAACAATAAAACCTGTGTCTGAGCAATAAAATTCACATAACTTAATCTCAACCTGTGTTTTCTTAGCTTTATTCTCTTAGCAAAGCACAAAGCATGGTAGCTGCAAGACAATATTACAATCCATTTTCAGTTTGTTTATATCACACGATACTTTCCTACCATTTTAGTTCATCTGCTTATACTAGAATACCAATGCTTTTTAAAACTTGTCATCAAAATAGCATGCACTTTTATTCTCTAGGAGAGCCTGCAGATTTGATTTATAGCACATTCTAGACATATGACTGCATAATTCAGACGAGTTTAAAAAAAGTATGCTGAAAGGAGATACTTCCCGCTAGCCCTGCTAAGCACAAGAGACAGATTTTACTTGACCTACCTGACTAATCTCAGCAAGTCAGTCCTTAGCAACAGATGCAAAGCTCAAATGACCACTTTCAAATCCTTGTTGTAACTCCACCTCCAGCCTTTGATCATTTTTCATCTGTAGGTGACAAATGGATTTCTGCTCCTTGGCCTATTAACAGCCTCCTTATAACCCACCAGCTGATCTCTCTAGTACCAGGAAGCGGGATTACTCATCTCGTCTTTACCTCCTTTTCTCCCCATCACATACAGAAAGGGATATATCAGATACTAAAGAGATAAATTTTTGTTATCTTATCTGCTTACAGACTGTTTCGATTATTTTGCTGTAGTATTACATATCGAATTACAAAACCACAAGAATATATGCATTAACATTTAAATCGTGACATTCAGCAATCTGACAAAAAAGTAACTAAACTGTAGGATGACATCTACTTGAAGCGGTTTTCATTCCTCTAAATGTCACAAAATTGTAAACACAAATTGCTTGAAGCTTAATTAACTTTTGCACAAACTTACACTGGAATTAAGTTAGAAAGCATATCACAAATGGTCTTTAACATAAGCATTAAAAAAGGCAAATTGCATTCTTCAGAAACACTGTAAACACTGCAAAGCAAACAAAAGGAAAAACTGTCTATACAAATCTGACTTAAAGTACTCAGAAAACATGTAGACTAGACGTTAAGAATCGCACCCATCTCAAAACACACTTGCTTTCTGTCTTCTGCTTCTTCCAAGCTACAGCCAGAGACAATTTACAGAATTCTCTACCAGATATTACAATTACTTTCCTACGCTCACCCTTGGCTGGTTTCCAGGCAGCCTGAATGATTTTGCCATGCCACTGCAATGACAGCAAAGGAATCCTGGGTCCCAAGTAGCACAGGGTTGGTTTGGGTTTTTTTAGTATATTATTTTGAAACAATACTTTTTAAAATACTGTCTTGGAAATATAACAGGGGCAATCGCTGCACACAATCTGGATTGCAAGTGTAGTTGTTTATGCCAAGTGTCAGGCTTGATAAAGTGACACAAGCTTGCAGGTTTTACTAGATTTTTCTTCATTTTAATTTAGTTCCATGTCTTAGAAATACATAGGACATTCTGGCAGCTGGTACAATCACAAGGCAAGTCATAAGCCAAAGACTCCCATGACAAAATGTCGAATTAGCAACCCTATGATGAGATACCAGCAAAAGAAAAAGAAATTGGCCTCATCGTGACTGCCAGAACACAGCCTGGTTGAGCTATATGGAGGCAAGTCTCAGCATCCAGTCAGCAACTATAACAAGAAGTCTAAGCCAGCCTGACCATACTATTCTCTTTTCCGTATTGTCCAATAAAGAAAAAGCAGAACAAACATTACGCCCCATGACAATGCAACTTACTGACCTAGACAGTGGTACTGTGACACCAGTACATATGCTAAAGGCTGGAACCTGTTTCTTACTTGGAGACCAGACTTACCCACCCCTTAACGCCTTTAAAAAAAAAAAAAAGCACCTTTTTCTAAGATTGTACCATCCCTCTTTTAATTATAAGATTCCTGTATGATCCAGAAGATTAGATGAGCTTTTCCTTTAGCTTTACTTTTTCCAGGGGTACAGAACTACTATATTCCCTTCCAACAGAAGCTCAGGAATAAATTTCCCTAAAACGTGCTGACTCCACTAAAAGAATAGCAAGTACCTGACATTTTCCTTTCTTCACCTCATTATTCTTTTTGCCTTTTTCTTTCCTTAGCATAAGAAAGGTTCACTGTCAAAGGAGGTGGAAACCTCATTACTGAGAGAGGTTTCCTGCACAATTATCTACAACTCAAAGTCAAATGTTTCTCTTGGTAACAGCTGTAAACACATCCACAGACAAACACATTCAATCTCCTCTCAGTGAGCTCTGTCTTGCACTTGAGTACATACACTATGAAATAGTTTTTATGTATATTAAATGTGCATATGACTTTATGCATAAACACATCCAACCTACAGGAAAAAAACAAAACAAAACATTACGAAGAAGATGAAATTCATAAGTTCCCATGTACATGTAACTTCTAGTTGCTAAATCTGGAAGTGGCTTTGCAATAATGTAAACACTGGGTTTTGGATTACCTTTCATGTGTCAGTCTACATCCAGCAAAGAAAATACAACAACCATCACAACATCTGATAAAAGATGATCAGACATGAGTCTTTCCATCAGGGTCTGGCATATTCTTAGTTCTCTACCAGGGAAGCAAGCTATGTGTCCCTGTCACATATGCCCATATCAAAATTCAGCTGCGTAGTCAGACATTCAAGTGGGGAGATAACATTTTTGAGTACTCAAGAATGAGTTTTAGAGAAGAAAAGGTCCTACAATTACTAATACAAAACAATATATTACACGTAAGGTAAGGTCTCTAAAAAAGTGTTCCAAGACCTACAGAGAAATCTGGTTATTCTGAAGGCAGCAAAAGAGATATAGAGGAAGAGAACACAATTTCCACTACCCAAGAGAAGATATAAGGCAGCAACAGCAGCTAGGTGGAATGAAAACCAAGCCCTGCTTGAAAGAAGCAAAGGATAATGGTATGTTTTTAATTCATGTAGGATGGCTAACACCCAGTAAGGCCACCAGTAATTGGAGGGCACAAGAGGAAAGTTTAGCCCTTTGCTTACCGTCCTCTCAAATGCACACCTAAATAAAAGGAAAATAAACCTTTGAATTTGACCAACCAGTGAAAAAGCAGCAGCCCATTGCAAGAAAAGGGATGAAGACATCTGGCTTCCATAGTAAGGACACTTGTCCTGTAGACTGGGAGCCAGGAGCCACAGAAGACTGCTGGAATCCTCAAAGTGCAGCAGCTCTGACCACACCCTCTGCATGCACTGGATGAAGGGCACACTCTTTATTTTTATCCTAATGATGAGGGACCTTACGAGCTGGTAACTAGCAGCTATACAAACATTTAGCCTTAAGTACAGCAAATACAAGATGAAATTTGCTTTTGGACAACCAAGGATAACTTATTATTTAGAACTTCACAATGTGGGCAAACAGAAGACATCACAATTAACACATGCAGCTGCCCTGACACACTAGAAACTGTTAATAACAAACACAGTGAACAACCACAGAAGGACCAATTATTTAAATGAACACTTTCATATCCCTACAGCCTGTTGGTCTCAGACCATATTAATATACAGGCCATGTATCTGAAGATACCCCATTCATACAATGAAGAAGGTGTTTTTACTTCCTGAAGTATCACCACCAGCTCAACTGACCATCTTGTGAAAATGTACAATGCACCTGCTGGCACTACATGTCATTCCTGAGACTTTTACTTGGGATGACAGCAGGTTTCCTTTAATAAACTGCAGTGTTTTGATAAGTAATGCTTGTGTCTATTGAACTGATACATACATTTTAAATATTACTGCTATATCCAAGCTAGATAAAAGCATTGGAGAAGACAGAATAAGTGATTTAATAAGGTGGGACGTAAAATTCCCTCATGTAAGCTAGCAGTATGTAAAAAGCTGGGTTCAGACCTTGGATAAAGCAGCCAGAATGCCTCCCGTTTTCTGTCAAATTTAATTGCTGTCACCCATGTGAAGCCAAAATCACCATCCAGAACTCATTAAATAGTGTGATAAAGCTGAAAGTCTGAGGAGTAAAATATAAATTTGACACTAATGAAGTAGCATTTACTCAACTATCATCCATTACCTTGTCCACCTACAAAACAAAGTTACTGAATTAAGCACTCTGCTACAGCTACTGTCTGTCTCTACTCATAGAGCAGTAAAAAGAGTATTTAACTAAAACCTACTTTCCTACTGGATGTTTTGATTCTGATTAAAATAAAATTTTTAAAAGAATTAAAAAAATAAATTTAATACAGCCTTTGGTCTGCTGAGCCAGAAGTGAACCACTGGTAGAGAGTTACTGGGTTGACGGGTTGAGACTACCCATTTTCCTATTACACAAGGAACATAACAACCACCATCTACTTTTCTCAGTTAGGGTGATGATAATCAACCAGTAACGATTTGGGTCACTCACACTCCATCCCCCCATCTCTTCTCCAAATATGAAAGATAGCATTTTGCAAAGTTTCTGAAGTTTCCTTGGTATTCTATGACTTACTAAACATAATTAACAAATCAGCCAAGTCCTACAGTGAGAAAAGGTTATTGAGTTTGCAAACCTTTCCTAAAAGATTCCATGCAGCACAGGAGTCTTAGGTGGTATGTGTGGGTCTGTTTCCTTCCAAAATTCAAATATTTGTCATATTAATGTCTGTAGATTACATTTTAAATCAGGTCTCGGGGGGGGGGGGAGAATGTTTTACAACTCTGCTATAACGTACTTCTGTACATAAAATATTTAAACTCTCCCTCTACAGCCATGGCAGCTACAGATTCTTCCTTTCAGCCATATTTCTATAAGGGTTTCTAACGCACTTCTGTCCTACACCAGCCTTTTTCCCTTTTGAAATTAAGGTATTTAACAGTCTTCAGTTATCACTGGAAACAAGTTCAGTAAAAAGCCCTAAGGAGAAGGAATGTTAATTATCTTTATTAAGTAATAAGTGCATATTTACCATGAAATCAGACGTTAAAATAATTAATATTGCATACAGTACATAGTGCTACAAAACAGTTTTCATAGGTTCTAGGAAACAAAAGCCGTTTACAGCGGCACAACAAAGTTCTCAATTTTTTTCCAATTGTTAAACTGTTCCTTTGACTCCCATTTCCTCCAGTCACTGCCTTGCAAATCCTTCCCTTCGTGGCACTTGCAGCAGAACTTTCCAGATCTAACTGCTGAGGAAGGTATTTTTCACCACTCTTGCAGTCCTAAAATCTGCTATTTTCAGTCACAATTTATCCTTCAGTCTGGGTGTTAGCATGCATACCATCCACTAGCAGTTATCTTCCAGGAGAAATGAAGAGAGGGAAAGTATGACAGTATTCAGCCATCCGTATTTGCTAGCTGTAGCCATTGGTTCAAAACAAAGGACAACATCCCGTCTTTTCTACACTCCTTCCAAAAATATGCTTGAGGATGACTTCTATCCTGCCTCAGTACTCAGCTGCTGCACACGAGATTTACTCTTGCTTTAACTATCAAGATTTCTTGAAGCTGGATAGTCTTCCCTGAGAAGCACCCAGGGTGTCTCACCTAACCTGCTCTAGGTCTCAAGACCCAGGCACATGACTCCTACAGCAGTCAGATGAGGAACCAAAGGCATCACTCAGCACTTACCTCAAAGCATGCCATTCACAGTTTTATCCCCTGAGGTTTGTTTGCCATTTTGAGACCCTTTCTCAGATTGGTTGTGGCAGCTGGAAGGTGGTCCAAGTCACTGTATCATATTTCAAACACACTACAAGCTTTTGAAGCAGGGAGTGGCACACTGCAGTGCTATAAGGGTAGCTTACGACTTGCTGGCCCATAGTACTTGTAGTGTCTTCCTAATACCAAAGACAAACTTTCTAGTATGTATAATTTTGATGTTGAAGAACAGATTGGATCTTTGGCGAAGTAATCATCCTGAATAATACAACAGCTCTGTGGTAGAGACTGGACATTCCTTTCCCCATACAAAATTAAATGTTAGAACTTAAGTTGGCAGGACTGAAGTTACAGGTTACCTATATATGCAGTGGAGGTAACAGACTTAATGAATCGATTAACCTCGGAGATTAGGCAGTTTTCAGGGTCTCTAGGACCTCCAGATGGCAAAGGGAGCAGCAAGGAAACTAGGGCAGGGCGTGCCCTGGGCACGGCAGCTAACAAAGGGCTGCTGTTTGTCCCAATGGCAGCAGCAGTAACTGCCTGGGGCTGGTGGGAGGAAGAGCATTAGGGGAGGAGCAAGGATTTTTAGATATGACTTACAGAGTACAGACTTCATATCCACATTAGACTTTAGCTTCTATTTACTCTAACAAGGGAGCAAGCTGCTCCCTCAGAAGTTGGTTTTAGTCACTTCCCCAGTACTGCTAGTCTCAAAATGATGCAGCTTCAACTTTCCCCCTTTTACAATGCAATCCTAACACAAAAGTTAACTGTGTTCACATCTTCCCAATGACCCAGATTGCAATGAGATAATTAACTGCTCATGAGCAGCCATTCATTGAAAACCTCTATCCCAGAATCTATTAAGCCATTGAAAACCTTCATTACTGTATCTGTCAAACCTCTGAAAAGAAACTTAAAACTGTTTCCTTAGATCAGTTCTCATTTTGCAACTCTTCTGAACCATGGATAAAAAAAAAAAAAAAAAGAAAAAAAAAAAGGCAGTGAGGTTTTCTATGAGCTGAACTTGCAAGGTGTTTTCTTAAAACACAAAAAACCCCCTCCATCTGCCAGTTGAAGCCTCTGATTTGACAACATGTAATGTGTGAAATCATTATATTCCACTCTATTTATAATCAGCAGTATCAAGTCTGTTTCTTAAGACAGCATTCATAGCATATTGTCTGTGAAATAGCATTTCATATCTGAAACTACATTGTTCCTTTTGAAACAACTTCATTTGCTAAAGCCAAGCTCAATCCACCACACATTACACACGTAATAAAGATTTCCTATGCTCGTTACATAAATGAATGTATATTTCCAAGTTCTGAGACATAATTAGTAGTTCTGAACCAGTTTTACACTACTCTACTTTTAACTTCAACTTGTTATACAATTCATAGTGCAGTGTGTTTTGTAATCAATCATCAGCTGTTGGCTGTATTAGTAATACTTACTTACTTTCTCAAAACTTATACCATCATACATAATGAAATAGCACAAGAAAATTAAGCCATCCCTGACTCAAAAAAACAAAGACTGCCTTTACAAGGCAATAAAGCAACAGACAATTAAGAATACTTAGACCATATATCAAAACAATGGTGTTTCACAGCTTCATTTAATAATACTAAATGTGATATAAAATTATTCTTGGTCTTTCATAGTAATCTACATATTGTTTAGGATCACTGAAAACAAGCAGCAGCCTAGTCCAGTATCAGAAAACAGTGGGCAAAAGCGTAATCATAAGGAAACCCTACCTGGATGACCACCTTTACTTCAAAAGGGATTTAGGATGCATTTTCCAAACTGAGGAGCTGAGAATCTATGGAGCCTGCAAGAAGAAAGAAAGGCTAATAACAGTATGATGTTGGTGCTAGTCAGTGTCAGAAATACTACGTACTGCCATGTTTATATTTGAAATGTTAGGAGCGTGGTTTAAGTACTTAACTTCCGAACCACTGTTTTGCTATGAAGCCCTGCATAAATAAATAAAAAAAAAGTCAGAAGAGACTTATTTAAGCCAGGGGGAGAGAGGATTTCAAGCTACACACTTGTTTTGCCTCCATGCTGGTCCTAGACAAATTGGTCTTAAGGCAGTAATTAAACAAAAATATTATTTCAAAATGGGTACATGTAAGGTTTATCTAAAGTAGAAATATCCATAACACTTCACAGAAATATAATCACATTTTATATGTGAACAGCATGCAAGTTCTGGTACAAAGCATTAGGTGTAAGCTTTCTCCCATTGTACTTAATGGACCCATTTTGAAAAACCTTTTAAGCACTTATGACTTCGTGCTTGTAGTAAAGATTCTCATTTCTTTGTTTCATGGTAGCTAATCACTCTGCTTTGGAAAGTCAGCAATAACCATAAAACCATTACTAGCTGTGCACATTTCCCTTCAGCAAATGTCTCTTTCAACACTCCACCTGGCACTATGCATTGCCTGCTCCTTGTACAAATCGGAAACACCTCATGTCTCCTCTTGACAATAAACTGCAAGAGCAGAAATGGCACAGCAGACCACAGAACGCGTGTAGAGAACAGAACCACGGCAACTCTGTTACATGATGGCAAGTACCTAACAGAATGCCAAAACACAGCTGAAAACATTACTATGGGCCTAGTCTTTCTATGCTTGTACGTCACCTTCTCTTCTGCACCTGCAAAATATCACATTCACATTTCCAGTTTCATAGTTCTATAGCATAGTTTGTAGTTCAAGTTTACTGATTGCTTCAATAATTATCTTTACATTCTGATGTCACTGAGGATGTATACAATGAGGTCGTTTCAGGAGCTTTTGGTTGCAGGCTTATTACATCACTGGCTACACCGCACACAGTTTAAGAACTAAGTAAGCTTGTATTTTTGTTCTTTAAGACTAGCAAAACCCTGTGAAGGTTATTTGGGTTTTGTTTGTTTTCTTCTATTATTTCATTAAATCATGACATACTTCAAGGGAGTAGTCTCGATTTTAACTTGATCTGTTATTTCATGTAAGTAACATAAGAACAGCAAAAGTGAGATCACATTAGCCTTCATGGCCAAACAGAAAAGTGACAAAACCCAAGGTGTGGGTCACAGTAACATGATATAATCCCAAAAGTTTAAATATACTTAAACCCTTTCATATTTGCAACCCAGCTTTTCTCCAGAGCTAACAAATGGGAGATAAGGTTGGTTCTACCCATAATTCATAATGTAGGTTGATAAACCATTTTCAGGACAAAACCTGGAATCCTGGAAACTAGTCTGCTTAATGCTATTGCTTGAGAACACATGGGATTTGTTAGCCTTCCAAAGTGGGAGGAAAACTCAAGTTGTTTTCTTTGGTAGCTAAGCATAACAAACATAGATACTCAAAAACACCAAAGTAAAATTTTGTGCACCTTCAGACATGTGCTAGTTTTGCTTTCTGCTAGTTTTCCCCTAAATGCAAGGCTGCTAAATGAAATAAAGACCATGTCAACGTATTGCTATCAATTACCTCCATCTCTGAAAACCCAGCTGTCAAAGAATTCACCAAATACCTCACGGTAATGCTCAAAATGGTTCTGTAAAATATGCAGATGTGGAGTCAGAGCTGTTCTCAATCCTGCCATCTAGCATGAACTGGGACAGAGCTACTGAACTGAACTGCCATGGAATGCTAGGTGTATTGCACTGTAAAGTGCTTGCTCCTTGTCTCTCTAATTTTATAATACACAGGAAGGCACTGTATTGTATATCACTGTGTGATATAAACACCCATCATCCACTGAAAGCAGGTAAAAATGAATTCTGTTATAATATACAGGCTAATATACCCGTATCTTTTCCTTAATGAACAAGAAACAGAAGCAATCAGGATCAAAACTTTTCAAGAGATAGTCTCTTGAAGGAAGAGTATATACACCACAGGCTGGGGTTAAACTGCATTACCACAACTATGTGGGAAGCTTTTGTAACTCCTACACATTATTCATGTAGCTCTAGACAGTGAAACTTACTAATTGACCACAACAATTTTCCAAAATATACTCTAGAAGACAACTAACAGACACTTTGCTAGCAGCAAGACTGGATTTTTTCCCTGCTTTTACTTATTATCATAGCAAGTTCTACAGTAAACCTTAACACAGAAGAATCAGTTTAGAAGGAACAAGCTACTGAACTACTTTGTGTAGCTAGATCCCTTCTGCTCCTTTTCATGTGCTAAAGATAAACGAAAGGCTCACAGGTGCCCAGAGGCTCGTCACATAAAAAGGGGATATTCAGCGCAGGAAGGCAGAACTAAGGCTGGGGAATCAATGAAAGACAAGGTTGCAACATCATAAGAACATCAGGGAGTTGCAGTAGATTCCAACAACGTTTTTCTGAGAAGCACAGTACTCCCACAGGGTACTCAGGGAAGCACGGGAAGTTGCCACTTACAAAATATACTTGTGAACATTTCCTATCAGGAGTCGGGATGTCTTATGAATGTTAACAAAAATGTAAATAAGCATCCAAAGTAATTGTACATTTATCACCCTGCTTTATTCATACCTGGCATTGACTTTCATACTACACTCTTAATAACTTACAGCTCTGACTCTTGCCTAATTTAAAATCTAAATTCCAAAACAGCATACTACTACACAGAAAACATTTTATTGCAGACAAAAATGCCATACGAGCTGAGGTCCAAGGTCCATCTAACACAGTATCTCATCTCTCACAAGGACTGCTAATAGGTGCCTAAAGAAGAGAACAAGAGCAGAGTAAACATACAGCAACCTTTCTTTGATGCACTTTGCCAGTTGACAGCAATCTGTAGCTCTGGCATTTCCCCTGTCTTTCTTAAGTGTACACATAAAAACATATTCACATTAAGGCCCAAAGCTATGCTGAGCCTGACATAATTTAAATCAACTTTTCACTGTTTCAGTTACCATTTTACTCCTTTCCATTTCAGTGAACAGGCACACTTGAAACTGATGAACCTCATTCATTCATCCCAGTGCTCGATGAGATTAAATCCCAAAACCTAAATTAACTGTCACTTTCAAACAGCTTTTAGAAACTACATGCAATCATCCATTCTGAATAAAAAAAAACGAAACCCTTATTCAATCCAAACACTGATATCTAGCAAAATCCTGATGTTAATTCTAAGTGAGATTAGAGATTTGAACATCCACATCAAGTACAGCAAACAATACTTTCAGTGAGTGAATAACCTAATTTTAAAGATCTTTTTGTAATTATAGCCAAGATGTAAACATTCCTCTATAACAGGGACCTAAGGGATGATAATAATACCTCGTACCAAAATTCTAACTGCAATATTGTAAAATGAACACCTACAAAAGACAGGTTTGACAGAAAAAATACACCTCGTTAAAATGAGGTCTTGACCTAAGTAAACTTAAAATAAGAACTCTTAACCTCATCGAAAAAACTGTAACAAACAAATGCCGAATTCAAATACTGAAGATAATCATGAAGACTAAAGATGCTAGTCACCACTGTCCAGACTACACAGCCTGCTTCAGAAGGAAGAACTCTGAAAATCACTGGAAGCTATTGCCCCTGAAGTTATTCCAGTTTGTTTACAGTAACTAAAAGGCAAAGATGTGTCAAGCTGTTTGAGAAATCAAGTCAGAGAAAAACTCTGGAAATGCAGAAAGGTAGCTTCCTATAAATGCGGACTAAATAAAGCAAAGCCATGAATTCAGAGGTGAAAGCACATAAGTACCATGCAAAGGCACCTACTGCTCTTGCAAGCTCTTACATAAAATATCATCATTTACGTTCCTCGCCTCCGACACGCCACATTAATAGTGCTGTTTATTACTCAAGGCAGACTAAACGCAGGCATTAACGAAATCAGCAGGAAGCTGGCTTCACAGGTGAATTAAGTTATCCTCAGCCCATTCATAAAAACACCTCATGGTACTGATAACCTATAAATTAAAGTTTAGAGGTCTCCCGAGTCCCACCGCGTAGTCTGATGTCATAGACTGCTCCAGTCACGTCCATTACTCGCTATAAAAGAGCTCTGCTCAGCTCCTCCCGACAGACCGGCAGGGTTTCAAAGCGCGGCACAGCCGAGGAGCAGCCGTGACTGAGCTCTCCTCTTCCAGCAACCTCTCCGCACCGGGTGGATGTCACCGCGGAGCCGGGGGGTGTCTCCGCTCCAGGCCTGCCCCCGCGGGCGCGGACCGAAACCCCAGCTCACGGTTCCGCCGCAGCCGCCTCAGCCCCAGGGCAGCCCCGAGCGGGGGTACGCACCCGCCGGCGCCCCGCACGTGCTCAGGGGGCTCCCCCTGAGGGCGGCGGCGGCTGGCCAGGGGGCGGGGGCCATCTTGAAACCGGAGCCCCGCGCAGGGGGCACGGACCCTCCTCACACACACACACACAACCCCGCGGCCGAGCGCCCACAACCCGGCACCTACCTCATCCTCTCAGTCGCCAGCCAGCCCCCTCGTCCCCTTCCCTCCACATCGCCAGCGCGGTCCCACCGGCACCGCACAGCCCCCTCGCGCCTCTCAGACCCCTCGCCCCGGCTCTGGGGGAACGCAGTGCCCCTCCGCCAGCTCTAGGACCCCGGCTCGTGGCAGCGCCCCACGGAGCTACGACTCCTACCTGCTGCCAGGACTCCCGGGTGACGGCGGCGGACACGCCACAACCTCACTCTAACCGCCGAGCCGCACTCCCCGGCTCCCCATCGCCGCTGCCGCGCTGGGCCGGGCCAGGCCGGGCGCAGCCGCGCCCCTCCCAGCGGGGCGGAGCTCCAACGGC
>JAOEHY010004179.1:0-43142 GCA_025447955.1 Psilopsiagon aurifrons | reverse complement strand
GCCTGAGAAACTTCCCCTCCTCCTGTGAGACTGATGGGAAACTTGCACCCAAAGTGCTTGTGGACCTGTCATGAGTGTAAGAATCAAATGGGATGAGTTTACGTGACAAGGAAGTGATGGCGACTGATCGCTTATGAAATAGATGAGTTAGCACTTGGCCATGGCAGGGTGTAATCGATGTGCCCAGCCCTTTGCTCGTTCTACCCCAATTCGGCTGTGATCATTCCCAAGCTGGGAATTTCCCTGCTGTTCTTGCCTTCGGCAGGGTATCATCCTGCAGGCCAGCTAAACTTTGCTCCTTGTTGGCGTTTCCTTCTCCTGCTTTTGCCCCCGCTCTGCCCCACACAGAGCCGGCCTGAAACATCAGGTGAGCAGAGGGATGGGAAGATGGTGGTGTCTCCCGGTGCTGTCTCCAACTCACTGCTTCCTTGCCTCATTCCCTGCTTTTACCCATCTTTTCAGAGGCGAAGCTGCAGGTTAACTCTTGACATGGGTGGAGACAGTGGCACAGCCCCTGTGTTGTGCGTATGTCTCACAACAGTGCCTCAGGTTTGGAGCCACCCCAGCGTATTAAGGTTTGGGGAAGACCTAGGTCCTCACACCAGGAAGGTGTTTATTTCCAGAAGTGTGGAGTATGAACCTGTGGCCTAAGAGAATGGGCAGGAGGGCTGGTTTGAGATAGGAGGCTTGGGTGAGAATTGGCTGCCCCAAAGCAGGATGTGGAGCCCACACGGAGCATCTGTTGCATTTTTACTGCTACTGAAATGAAAACTGGTAAAGAGAAAGGAACAGAAGTATTTGTTTTCAATATCCAACCGTCACAGATACCCAGCATCTGAGGGGTGAGAGGGATGCATACCTACACTGAGACCTTCAGAAAGTGTATGATGATTCGCTATAATGCTGTTGACATTACTGTTTTGCCCTGCTGTGTTGCAAAAAGTCTGTCTCAAACAAAACTGGGTCACGAGTCCACCAGCAAAGGGACAAGTTTACATGAGGCCTTTCCTTGCAAACAAGCCTCTGGTTCCAGCAGTCACAGGTGCCTGTTTCTTTAGGCGTTGCTGTTCAGTTACAAGGGGAGTGAAAATGTCACTTCTGGAAACCCTGGGCCTTGGGATATCTGCAAAATGGAGATGCCAGACCCTGGCACGGGGTAACTGGCGCTTTCTGTGTGGCAAACAGTCTGAGAGGCACCCTCCTTATCATCCACTCTGACAGTGCCGGAAAAGGCTGGAGAAACACATCTGGTTGTTTGATCAGGACATCTCTAACTGCTGGGCTGGGGAAAATGGCCCCCAAAAGCACTTCCCGGGCCTGTGCCTGAGCAGCCAACATCAGGAAGGAAAGTGAGTGAAACCTGCGCAGCGCGGTGTCCGCTGGTGGCGTGGTCACCTGGGCTCTCCAGTCTGGGACCCGTGTCAAGTACTTTCCCCTCTGGCTCCTTTCCCCTTGGCCGTGCAGGGCAGAGGCTCACTGCACCCGTGCTGCAACAGCTGAGTGGGCAGTAAGGCAGATGCTGGGTTTTGCTCTCCAGTGTGTTCAAGCAGGGGATCAGACACATTTTGACTTTGAGGGCTTTGGAAACCTCCTTCATGTCAGAGAGGAGCTGAACGTTCCACAAAACCAGCCCAGGGCTTGGGGAAATGTCCCTGACCTGGGAGGGCTCCTGAGCCAGCAGCTCTGCTGAGGGTACACAGCACTCTGCACGCAGCCCTCCCGCCAGGGCCTGAAGCGTGCCCTGCAGACAGAGGGACCCGCACTCAGCGTTTGGTGCTCTTGGCCTGTCTGTCTGCCATGGTCACCTCAGCCCAGCATTGCGCTGTTGGGAATGCAGCTGTAGGTGTGTAACCCCTCATCAGCCAAAAGGATCGTTTATACCAGGTAAGCACAAGGTATTTCTCCTGTGATGCGTGCCCTTGGTCCTGTGGAAAGCTATGGACACATTCACACTGTGTTGCACACGTTTGCCTGGAGGAAGGAGGAGAGAAGGATGTGTGAATGGCACAGGGAGGAGTGCTCCAGGGAAGTCAATTGGTGCTTTAGGACCTCTCACCAGCTGCACCTTGTCCAGGGACAAAGCCTGCAAGAGCATCCCTGCGTGCAAAGAGGCCCCATCAGTGCCTTCACCTGGGCAATGAGGTCTATGTAAAGCAAGGCAGAGAGGGGAGAGCAGCGTAAGATCAGTGCTGTGTTTGTGTGCTGCTGAAGCAGCAGCAGTTTCTGTATTGTAAAAATTTGTTTCTAGAACTGTTTTTTTTCAGAAAGCTCTTTTTTTCTTTCCCCCCAAATAATGGAGCGGATTCACACCAGGGACAAAAATGGAGGAGAAGAAGATTGGTCTGCTCAAACATGCAGGCTCCTGGCACATTACTGCATGGAGTGGGATGCTTAAAGATACAGGAACATCTACTTTGCTGTTGCTGGCTGTCTCAGGTAAGTGGTGTATTATCTGTGTGCATGTGTTCATGGAGTGCCTGGCAGTGGAATAAGATGATAGATTTCTCTAGGGAAATGAAAACCCTCAGGGTCTTCTTAGATAAGGGGCTAAGGAGCCTTCAAGCCTTTGTTTCATAGGCACTAGTAAGTGGGAAGAGTTCTCTGGCTCACCGAATGAACCTGTGTAATGTGGTAGAAAACCTTGCAGCAGTCCTCGGAGTAGCAGAACTGAAAATAGCTTTCTCCTTCGCTGTGCTTGTTGTTTATTTCTCTTGTGCCAGATTTGTCTCGTCTGGCAGGGAAAACTGCCAGGAGCATATGAGGAAACTGGACGATGGGCATTTGGAATACACTGTTGTGAAAGTGTCTGGACTTCCCTGGGGCCTTTCTGCAAAGGGCTGTGAGGCAGTTTACAAACATCAGTGAACAGGAGGCTGCAAGTAAGGGCAGTTTGCTGGGAAAAAGGCTTTTCCTCATGGACGTCCTGATCTCTTTTCCTACTCCCAGAGGCAGATGTTAACGCAGTAAAGACCAGCTCTGCTGTGGGCTCACTTCCCGTCTGTAGTTTTTAGCCTGTAACTGCACAGGGAGCACAGCCGAGGTGCTCATACCAAGGGGCAAGGATTTGGACAGAATGTCAGCCACAGGGGTCGGTGGCTCTACTACAGCGCGTGATGTCCGCAGCTGGGATGAGAAGAGCAGCAGAACATAGAACCACAGATTCATAGAATGGTTCGGGCTGGGAAGGACCTTAACATCATCTAGTTCCAGTGCCCCTAGACCATGTTGCCCAAGGCTCTGTCCAGCCTGGCCTTGAACACTGCCAGGGATGGAGCATTCGCCACTTCCTTGGGCAACCAATTCCAGTGCCTCACCACCCTCTTTGCAGCAACTATGTAAAAAAAATGATCTTCCACAAGTGTGTGTGCACACAGGACTGGCAGCCCCTGCCCTCAGATGGGGAGTGGGCACAGGAGTGAGTTCAGTCACATTTAAGTGACTGAAACAATGGCTTTGTTAACCTTCCCTCCCATCTCCTGTTATCTGATTGTACAGAGCAACAATGGCTTAGATTTGCAGTTACGCTTGTTATTCCAAACAAGCAGCATCTGATTTCTAATGAATCTGCACCCAGAAGTATTAGTATTTCATTTTAGGGTGATGGCAGTGCTAGTTGTGAGATGTAGGCTTGCTTTGACCTGTATTTCTCCCGAGTGTTTGCAACTCGAGCTTTTTCCATGTAACCTGTGTTTGGGAATGGAAAAGTGGCAAAAGCCTGGCTGTAAACAAAACCCATAACCTTTTTCATTGCCACTTTCCTCCGTTTCTACTGAAACACAGCCCTCCTTGGTACACAGGGGTCCCAGACAGCAGCTGGGGAAGACGCAGAACATGGGAGGACATGGGCTGAGTGATACTTGTGCATTTGCACACTTTGCCAATCCCTTTCTGGTGGCAGGATACTTAACACCATTTCATCTACTGTGTTTGAGGTACTTATATGACTGAGGCTTCACAGGCCTCAAGCTTACACACATCAGGTCCATTGTACTCCACAGCTGAAGAAAATCAAAGCATTGAGCTGCCTGTGTGTACGCATCAATCTGTGAAGTCTGCACCACTGCATAGCGGGTTTGATTTTTGATCTCCTGTCTAGATGGTTATCTACCAGTATCTTCTGGAGTTGAAACCACCAGGCATTGTAGTGCAGCTACCTGAAACCCAGCATTAGCACTGAGCTGGTCAGAAAGCTTCCCAGGGCTGCAGGTAAGGGAGAGGAAGGGACCTGAGTATTGAGCAACCTGTGCACCTCATGGCAATGCACTCTGGCACAGGATACAGAGCCACATGCTGCTTTTAATGCATTTGGTTATTGCTTAATGGTGAATGCACCTCTCATAAACAGTTCTGAAGCCTTTTCCCTAACCAAAATATTCTCTTTAGCAGCTATGAAACACCTCCTAATAAATGAAGGTACTTATTTGAAACACTTAATTAAAAGTGATAGCAGCTCCTCCCAGGGCTCCCGTGGCAGTGTTTTATTGAGCTGCAGCTGAGGGATGTTTTGCAGTTTGCCAGTGGGTCCTTGGTGGCCTGTATTTACTACTGCTGTGGCAAATCAGTGCCATCTGTTTTGGTGCAGTTCTACAGATCCAGCAAAATAGCAATGATGGAGTGAAGGCCCTCGGGGATTCTCACTAAAGGAAAAATGGAGTAAGCACACAGGGTGCTGCACCTAACTGAAGGACCAGGACACCCAGCGAGACACTCCTTGCTAACAGGGGCAGAGCGAGTTCAGTCTCAATGGGACCTAGGGGGAAGGTCTTGCCCTGTGTGAGCATGGAGTTAACACCACTGAGTGGAGGCAGTGATGGTTCTGGCTGTATGACTGCAACTGATGCCTCACACATGGTCCTCATCATGCCTTTCAGCTGAGAGGGTGAGTGGCAATAGGATCCTGCAGTATTACAGCCTGTCACACTACCAATACATTGGAAAGGAGATGCTCCCTGTGTAGTGTGGCTTTTAAAGCACAAGCTAAATCCTGTTTCACACATTTTCTTGGGTTTTTTTTCTTTCTGAAAGGTTGCCTTCCCTGTGGTGCCTGACAGCAAGACATGCTGCTTAGCTCTCAGCTTGCCTGTAGTAGCAACCAGTTAGGATTAAGTTGGGCAAAATGTCATTTCCAGCTGTGAGAAATACCTCTGCTCTGTATGAATGAGCCACTAGTACCACTAACCAAGTATTAACTAAGTTTTAAATAGTGGCTCTAAGGAAAATGTAACACATTTCATAATCAAGTTTGTTATTTACACATGCTTCTAATTATAATCTGTTATTTTGGTGGCAATGACTGTTACACTGTATGTGATAGTCACCAGAAGCTATTTAAATCCTAGCTCTTCCTTTCCAATGGAAACCCACAATAGGATATTTTAAGACTTTCCTCCTGTGTAGAATTCTGCTACAGAAAACAGTTTGCTCTTTCTTTCTGCCTCTTTTGGAAAGTTACTGGTGGGCCTGCCAGCTGAGGCTGGCACCGCGCACGGCCCTGCACCCTGCTTGCTTTGCAGCGCTGTGGATCCATCCAGACTCATGTGAGGAAGTAGGTAAGTTTCAGGGCTCTGGATGGACAGGAATGTTTGATTCATCTTCCATGGGAAAAATACTCCAGCAGAAGACAGAATGCAGACCTATTTGTGCCTCAACATGGTCTAGGTTCACATGGAGTGAAAAGGCCCAATTTATCTAGTTTTAATTGCAGGAAACCTTGCTGTGGTGCCCAGCACCAGTAAACCAGATGACAAAGAGGCAGTGTGTATGCAGCATCACTATTATTGTTCCTTCTGAAATGCATTATGCTGGGCCTTTAGGTGCCTATAGCCCTGATTTTCATTTTTGGAAGCAAATACAGGAAACTAATACTGACAGTTTTCCAGAGTTTCAGCTTCACATTGTCACAGACTTACTTAAAGGCACAGAAAGGCTCAGACTTGCTTCGGTGACCAAGATGTAGCGAAGAACGATTAAGAAAAGTCAGATGCGGCTGCTCTCACCCATCTATGATGCTGTCCTTCAAGACTGGACTGAAGTCTATTACAATGAGCAGCTGTCATTGGCTTGGGCGATCCCTCAGCTGGCAGCTTTTGGTATTGCTGGCTATAGTGATTCCATCCACCGAAGCCAGCGTTGTATTTTATCTTCAGGGTAAATGCTTTAGTCACACCCATACAGCTTCATCTCAAGGAAAACATACTGCCTCACTCCATCCAGGCCCCGCAGGGAAGGACTGTATCTGTTTTACTAGAACTCTAAATGAAGTTATCTCGAAAATTCCTCTTGCTTGTGTGGCTATGTACATTTAACTCCTGCTGTGTGAAAGATCCAGCTCTGAAGTTACAGTTTCATTATGTCAATTTTAAGTGGTACAGGAAAACTGAGTGAAGGCAGGACAAAGTGTGGTTTCCATGTAAGCTGAACAGACCCAAAGTGATGAGACAAGGCATCGTAAGTTTGTTTTCCCTCACCAGTTAAAAGACTGCAATCCTCAAGATTATGAACATGAGGGGACAGAAAGACAGCCTAATGAAGTTAAAAGACTATAGCAACTGCCTTAGATTTGAGACTTCATACTGGTCTCTACTCTTTTCATCTTCATCTTTTCAAGGAAAGATGAGGCGGACTTCAAATCTAAAAGTTGGGTTTATGTTCTCTGGGAGCTAGAAGTACATCTTAATAGATCTGCTTTTAATTTCCCTTATTTATCCACAGAAATGGTTCACAAATACAGGTGGATTTTATTTTTAGGACATTTTTTTCTTCTGCTTTTGTTAGCTTCCTCCCCTCTCCCTGCCCCCCAGTAAGTCTTACCTTCTGTTTGTATGCAGTACACCTGCTTGAACTGCTACTGTCAGTATTACTGCCTGGACCATTCTTGGTCAGACAACAGCATACACCTAATGAGGTCTGTTACAACCTTGTACTTCATCAACCTTTAAGAATCTTAACAGATTCTTAAATGCTGCTTACAGTTCAATAGGTTATTCTTCCTGGCAACGCAGGGGAGTATGGTTCAGTTTGAATGGATCAGGATTCAAGAATTTACTGAACATTTTCCCAGGGCCCTCCCCTTATTCTTACAGAATTCTAATCTTACTATTAGTCCATTGTCCAAAACATCACAGAACACCTCCTCATTATTCCCATTCCAAATATGCTTGTAGCAAAGCAGCTTGTTAAGAATAGCATGTTTTCACTCTGTGTAGTTGCTCCTACAGGTTCGTTACCAAGGACAAGAGCACCAGCTCCCACTCAGGCTTTTTGGTGCCACTCTCATGCTTTATTTAAAAAAAAAAAAAGAAAGAAAAAAAAGAAAAATCAAGAAAAAAAAGCTACACAATGATAAAAAAAAAAGGAAAATCAAGTTTACTTTACAAAAAAAACCTGCAGTCATTTTTTTACACCCCCCCCCCCGAGATCTGATCTCATAAACTCAAGTCAGCAGGTAAGAAAGTAAACGTTAACACTTCAGTTGCAGTACATCATCTGAACTTAATCATCCAAAAGAGTCATTCTTCAACTGACTGTTGATTTTATCAACACAAACAATCATAAATGATATAAATATCACTTGATTAAAAAAAATCCCTGGGAAAATTTAAAGATGAATGGAAAAATATCAAAAGAATGTTATTTAGCCCACCTATAAACTCTTGCAGAAACTGAGATCTTTCTGGCCTTAGCCTTCCTCTGGAACTGCAATTCCTCTGTTTAAGAAAAGTCCTGGTGTGAAGCTGCTGAATTCTGCTCAGTGAGGGGATTAACCTGGTATAACATGAATCTATACAGTTACCATCAAGCTACACTAGTACTATGTCTTGCTCTCTCCAAGGATGTGTATTGTGCAAGTCTCAAGTAACATCAAAACACTCCTGAAACAGCCCTTGTGTCACTCGTATGAGGTAGGTACTGTCTTTCCTTTGAAGAAAGAAAGAGAACAGACTCTTAACTGCTGCTCAGTGCATCAGGCACACTGAAAAACAGGACAACCAGCCTATGCGAGTACTTGACTTTCCTGCTGCTTCCCTGAATTCAGAGCTTTCAACTGCAACAACTGGTTTAGCACCATGCATTCCAGGAATAGAGAGTCAAAGAGGCTTTTAATTATATCCATTCCAAGGTAAGGAAGATATTCAGCATAAGTGTCTGAAAAAAGCAGAAGCACTGCCATGGAGTCTGCTCCGTTTGTCTGCATTGCCTACAATTTAATTATTTTCTACATGAAAAATAAGATGATGCTTCATCCTTCCGTCGGACAGCAGCCACGCTGCTTTCTCGGATTAAATGATACAGGGAAAAAATGAACCGCTGTCACAAAGCAGGCAGCATACAGAGGGCTACAAGTATCACATGTGGTTCAAGCATAGCTAAATTAATGCTACCATGGTAGACATGAACTCTAAAGCTGTTTCTTACTCCAAATACAGACTCATTAAGTCTCTACAATTTTTTGAACTAAGGAGCTGTAAAAGGAATGAACAGTGGTCCTTCACACTAAGGCCACAGTTTATTTGTGGTGTAAAACTTGTTTCAGCATCTCTTACTAATACGGAAGAAACCTTAGCCCACATCTTCTTTCATACTCATTGTTCCTCTTCTCATTACCTAACATGAGCAGTTGTGTGGTAATGTAGTAAGCTTGTTGAAAACTAGGCTGCTAAAAACACTGGATTATACAAATGCTTGTGCTGCCACATGGAAAGGGGTGGCATAGAGACAGGCAGAACTGTTTCTTTTCCATCTTAAAGTCAATGAAACTGCACCCTACTCACCTGATGATATAACATACCTCTGACACTAAGCTATCAGTATGTGTTTAAAAATTGAGTAGAAAATTCAAGTACCGAAATAAAAGTTGTTAACCAACAGGATAAAGCAACAATTGTGCTCTCCCATTTAAAGAAATTGAAGTGTAGCAGAATGTCTTATTTACTAGAAATAATGTGGGAGATGCCAAAGTTCAAATACCACTGTACACAATGTTATTGCTAAGTTTCAGCTACAGCAAACTAACAACAAACAAGGAATTCAAAACTGTTACTTCATTTATCATGAGCAGTAGTAGACTGCTGGCCACTGTTCCTACAAACTGCACTGGCAGAGAAAGTTACTATGAACCCTCCACAGTGAATGCCAAGTAGCATGATCAGAAAGAGTTTTGGCACAATTGGACTTTCCTATTGCTAGTTCCTATGCGAGTTGCTAAGCGATATACTCTCTCCTTTCACACTTGGAACTTAACCATTTGGATGCTGAGTACACAGAAGAAAGCCAAAACCTTCAAATACTTATTTCTTACTGGTACAGTACTTCAGTCCTTCAGCTTCTCTTAAGTCCTGGCCAGTGTAAGATTTCTGAAGGCCTAACTTGCTCCAGAACTGAATCTGTAAGGACTAAACTATTCATCTGAAGAAATAAAACTAGGATATTACAAATTAATACCCTCTGTTCTGATCCTTTGTCTTCTTTTCCTGGAGTACCACAGTGGAGTAACTTTTATCATCACCCTCTCTAAACACTACTTTTCCTCTCTTGGGAACAATTCCAGTATACAGTTTAAGATTACACATTACAAGAAGATTAAAAAAAGTATCTTGATTTCAGGTTAGAGACATGATCCAAGAACTGGAACTTAGTTTAGTACATCAGGTGCTGCAATAGCTAGAGGGCTTTAGTATACAAAGCATGTAGAACAAAACACCTTGTGGAATCAATGTAAACTGGGATTTAAACCCATAAACCTACAGGATCAGTCAGATTACATCACTAATGGCAAAGTTGTTCCACACGATCCGAGTGGAGACACCTCTTATGAAGGCAGCATGCAACTGTTTGCTAAACAATCTGTATGACAATTCAACAATCTGAACTATTAAAAATACTCTGCCTGTTATACTATCAGGAAGCTGAAGCATCTTTAGGGTTGCTTTTCCTATTTTTAATCTGTTTCATAGCAAGATGAGTCAAGAACATCTTCACAGTTCATTCTGCAAAAGTACAAAGTAAGACAGTGCCAGTACAGATAGCAGGTTCAGAGCTCAGATGCATCAAAATTGCTATAACATGATTTGGAAGTATTGCTCAGCATTCACTGGCTCAGAAGCTCAGTCCCTACAGAGCAAGTTTAGATCTAAAAAGGTGCTTTCACATATGGGGGTCAGGAAGGGGAGAAAACAAAAAAGAAAACAAGAACTCTCAAATCAATGCCTCTTCCTGAACTCAACAACCTTCCAGGTAACTTCGCACCCACGAAGATGTGCAGCTGAGAATGCAACAACTGAAGCCTTGTCCAAGTGCCTGAATGGCAGATAACTGACAGCTCTGCATTATCTACTTCTTACTGCCAGGTAAGTTGCTGAATGCAGTGGATGTGGATCAGCACCTGGCGATCACAGCTGTGCCTGACACAAAAGAAAATCCTCTTTTGACTACATATAGCTTTTCTGCTTTAGTACTGAACTGAAAGGTAGGTATAGTTAACAAAGGGTATGCACCTGTGTTACTAGCAGGAAAGGTGATAAAATAACTCTGACCAATGTACTGACCAGTGGAAAGAATTTTTGAGATTCAAAAACTGCAAAGGGTAAATTAAATAGCTTGCATTTAAAAAGATGATTTGAAACCAACAGTTTTCCAAATTCAGTTTCAAGTGTGTACAGAAAATGCAAAGTTCTTGCCCCATGTAAAGCTCTAAGAAAAGTCCATATTTTGATACATATGACATTCTAGTTTTTGTGAGAGAACCAAGAACTTACTGAAAAGTTGTTGTGGCTTATTCAGTAATTTCTTGAGCAAACATTGCAGAGCTACCACTATAACAGGAATACCTAAGATGCTGGCACAACTCAATAACTAACATTTAACAAGTTCGGTATAAAAAGATTTATGTAGTAATACCAATTCAGCACACGAATTCCATGCTTCACAAGTTCTGCTGCTGTGTAAGAGTATTCCTAACATCTATGCAGGTAAGTTCAGATCTTTAGGTCACTGCATGCCCAGATAAGCCAGCAGCAAAATATCTACCACTACAAGCAGTTATACCCAATTGTGCCTTTAGAATGCAAACTATGCAGAAACTTAGACGATCAGTGCCGCAACACTGAAGTAGGACCACACACACAAACTTCAGTGTGTGCACACTGGAGAGAGTAAGTTACTTACTGAAAAAAATGCATACAGATTTTGATAGACTTGACACAATCAAGACTGATTAAGTCACTAGACATTCAGGTTAGGGGGAGGAAAAAACCCTTCCAAGACAGTGTACAGATGACAAGCCAGCATTACAAAGAACTCTAAAGGCACATTTCAGGTAACATAGTTCTGTTAAGACCAACTGCTTACACACGCAGGCACAAATCTTAATGGCTACCATCCCCTTCCATCCCCCCAACAATCAAAACAAAAAACCCCAAAAACAGAGAAGTGCATTTTCAGTAATATTAACACCACTCAGTTACTCTGTTCAGTCCAAATGTTTAGCAGTATTTTCCTTATGGTGGTATGGATTCTCTGCACTACTCCAATCCGAAAAACCCAAACAGGCAGGATTAGTAAAGATTCAACTGTTGTACTAGTTAACATTTACTCATCAGAGCCCACTGATCTCTTCTGTGCCCTCTTGTAGGGCAACCTCCTTGGTGAAGCTTTATCTAGAAAAGAAAAAAAAGATAGTTCTATCAGCTGCTACAGTTACTTCAGATTTAGATATGATATGACCATGTATTTTTCTCCCTCCCTAACAGAAGCCAAGCTGCCCCTCTAGTGCAATGCACCACCACAGAGAAGCCACTTCAAACAACCCGTTAAGGCTTTTTACTACTAAGTCATTAGCATACTAAATAGAAGGTAACAAAAAATCATGTTCCTATTCTGTAACATGCACCTCAAGGCAAAGTTTGTTCAATTTGCCAGTTACTAAAATGCAAAAAACAAAAAATTCAATACAACAAAACCCAAAACCCCCACCATTTCCTGCTGAAACCGCATGCTCTGCTGTTTAGAAAGGCATTACATTTAATAATTACACTATTATAAAGTTAATGAATTTTTTGATCAATACTGATTTCATTTGTCTGCCTGAAGAATGTGACTGACCCTCCCTTAGACATCTTTGGTTTTCACAAAGTACTGCCATGTTCATACAGATTAACAGAAAAAGACCGAAAAAAACATACTTCCAGGAAGCACCCACATTTAACTATGAAGATGTCACTCTGTGATCAAATAACCCTTATGGGGAAGCCACCCAGCTTCAGCTGTATGATCACTGGATGCCAGAAACATAATCAACATTTAAGACTTCATGACAGGCCTACAGTTGTCCTTTACAATGATGGTCCTTATGTATGTAGAATTTCAGTCCTTGTAATACTGTAGAGAAGCTACAATACTTTGTATGAAGTGCTAAAACAATTGCTAACTGTATCTGTTTGCTTAAAAATGCGTATTTTCTTAAACAGAACCATCTCCAGTAATTTCACTGTTTTGAGTAAGCGCGAAGACAAGAGCTTGTCATTACAAACCAATCAGTACACTATGAAGAGTCTTTCAACAATAAAATAGTTAAGAACCTCTGAGGATCTTGAAAGCCATGTATTTCAAAGGACTGTAGTGTAGAGTTCCAATTAAAACTAACCTGGAGCTAGAAAACCCTCCGGGTTTTAATCAACTTCAGTTATTAAGATCTGAATACCTATTCACCTTAAGAAAGGGATGGAGAGAGTACCAAAACATGCCAGGATTTGAGCCCATTTAAAGACAGTGTGCTCTTTGAAAGAAAAGAAACAAACCAAACAAAAAAAAAGCAGCATTTTCAGCTTCAGTCTTCCTTGCTAGATTAAGGCTTTTCAAATTCCTGCGTCCAGATTTTATACTGTCATTCTTGCGTCTCACAGAAGACAGTGTACAAGAAAGCTTACATTTTTTTGAAGTAAAACACTTATACCTGCAAGTACAGTTAAAAGGGTGAAGGAATCAAAACGTGAAATCATCAACTCCTGGCACAACTTCGTATCAGAGCTAAGGTCAACAGCCCTTCTACATTGAATAAAGATCAAAATACGCTCATTTCATCAAAATGGTGGTCTTTTTCAAGTAAAGGTAGTTCCTGCAAAGGGTTTTCAAAGCACTTCTCTTTGTCTAGGATGTGCTTTGAGAGAGGCTATCTAGCCAATGCTACTGGTGATAGGAATTCACCTGGGATAAGGAATACCAAGAAGATAAGCCTCACTATTAAACTATTATACCAAAGGCTCAGGTTTGTTTCTCACTGTGACAAGATGTGCTCAGCCATTGGTCAAGATCAGTACTCCACCTCCCTCATGTAACATCAGCCTGGCACTATACTAAAGTAACAGGGCAGGCAAGATACACATCTGCATCTTAGATAAAGGGTTCTGGGAACTGTTAAGAGGAGACAATAGTACTTCAGCAATATTCTACTGAAACTATGTTACTACAATATAACCAGAAATAATACATACACATTTTAATAAAAAACCATAATTTATATTTATATAAAATGCGTTTGTGTGATTGCATGCATTTGTTCTGTAATCTTTTACTGTTCATGCTGCATCACCAGTCACTGCATGCAGGAAGCTGTTGTACTCCTATCCATGCCTTCTTATCACATGGACAACACACTAAGCACTACCACTCTTTAGATCACCAGTTTGCCTCACCTCTTCTACTCTGCACTGAAGCCATGGGAAAGCAAAACAGAAGAAACAGCAAGAGAAGTTAGAAATACCCACAAACACACAAAAAGGGCTAAAGAAATCAGATACTGGGTTTACTGTTGGCATTTCATATATCAAGTAGAACTTAGTCATTTTGAACTTGTGAAGGACATTAACATCAAATCTTCATGTGGCTTTAGTTAATACACACTTCTAATGCTCATTTAAAACTCTGGTCTAGAGGCAAACTTCCAAGCAACTTACAGAAAATTTTGAGATGACAGATACTTTCTGCTGTTTAAACCTCCTTCATGATCCAGGTTTTGGGTAAAGATTTTATACTGTTGAAAAAGAGTCTACAGAACAAATTGTTACAGTAACTGATAGTCATTATTGTATCAACCAGTGAAGTCTGTTCTATAAAAAAACTGGCTGCTAATATAATTATAGTCTATAAACATTAAGCACAGCACTTTAGACAATTTTTTTTTATTCCCTAAGAGAGACGTATGCTGCTCTGAGAAACTGGTATCAGCCACTCATTCAATTACAACTAACTGATTAAGGAAGTTTGTTTTGCTCTAGTTTGTGGAAGGCGGGCTACTTACTTATTTGATTTAAAGTTTCTTGGGGAATCCAGCTCATATCAACATCATTCTGATTTGATGTTCCCATTTCTACTTTCTGTACTGGTCTTTTCCTCTAAAAATTCAAGAAAGAAGTAAGATTTTTTCTTTCCACAAAGTGTTGGTAGCACAAGTATTAGAAATAACACATAATGCTATATTTAGTTGCAATTATTTCACTAAGACACAGATTTAAGGCTAGTCAATGTATGAAGCTATCTTTGTAGCTTAAACTATCTTTACCATTAACAATTTATTCACCTAAGCTTGGCATTACCCCTTTTAAGCACTTGCAATACTTACTCTGCACAAAGGTATCAAGATTTCATGCATGCCTGGGTAAGATCACTATACTTGTTACAAAAAATGGCTGATAAGTAATCAAACTGTGATGACCAGTTTTACTTTCTCGATCTGGAACAATATTCTCTCCTATCACCTTGCAAACAGATTTCAAGGCACAGTAATTGCTCCATATTTCTTCCCAAAGGAAACTTCCCTTGTATCATAAACCAGTCTGAAAAAAGACATAACCTATGCACTGAATGCAGGCTGAGACTTAACCTTTCAATGGCTTTTACTTGCCAGACCACCTACACAAACCAACCTTCAGCTGTTATAGCATTATAAATGGAATCCAGAAGGCCTCAATCAACACTATAGCAAAGCATAAATAAGAACTAAATGAAGGACTAGACTGGAGAAAACAGCTAAATTTTACCCAGATTAAAGTAACAAATAGAAATACAGAGCATGGAGAAAGTCTAGCCACTAAGTATTTAACAAATAGCTGCATGGACAGTGGCTGGACAGTATCAAAAGTTTAGCTCAACCACTTCAGTGTGATGCAAAGAGCAGACCCAAAGAGCATTAGATAAGCAATCTAAATGTCTCTAATTATGAACATCTTTTAAAAACTCTCTGGTTTTCCCAGTCATCTGTAAGGTCACAGTTCTAAATGTAAAGCTCCTAAAGTTTTACCTGTACCATGTATGCCAGAAGCAATTACTGAATTGCTTTCTTTTTATATCAGTCAGGTCTCGTATTAACAATTACACAAACAAAACACACTACCCACCTTCCTAGATTCTAGTAATTGATGCAGGCCAACAATGACAAGTAGACCAAGTCCAGCAAGGAACATGTACATGAAGATCCTTAAAAAAAAAAGAGTTTAAGAAACCATTAACTAAAAATCTTCAGTGAGAGAATAAGAGAGGCACAGAAACTAAGCCTAGCTTGGCCCCATGGCCACTTGATCTTTCCCAAGAACTTTTATACAGGGCAGGTGGGGGGAATCAGAAACTGAAGTGGTAACAAATATTAAGTAATTATTCTGACTTCCATTTTGGGAACTGTAATCCTACATTAAATTCTGAATGACACAACACCTGAAAAATGCTGTATAAACTGGGAAACTTATAAATAGTTACTGATATCTGTCAATTGCTAAGAACTCTTTTGCAGTATCATGTCTCAGGATGTTGGGTCAAAGGTAGTATTTGTTTTTGACAGCTTTAACTCCTTACAAAAGCCTTTAAAATCTTTTATATGCTTTTAGTACACTCCTGCAAGTACTGCTAGGATACCAATTTATTGGCAGCAGAGCTTTAAAAGGCCTTGAGTATCTTGCTGTGTGTTCCACAGCTAGAATTCTAACTATGCAATTATTTTTAAGTGTGCATTTTGGTTTGAGTAACTTCACCTGAAATACAAGAGTTGAACATAAAATTCTATATTCCAGGCTTAAGCTCTATGAGCCAAAGCAGATGTGTAAATTGCTCAACGACATAGTACCAATTATGAAGATCCCTAGTTACTAATACAGTACTTAATTTGGGGGAAAAGGCTTGTATTTTCAGTCCACTGTTGTACAAGTGAAATGCCGGCTACACCATCAGCAAAACACAGCAGACCTAACATTCAGTAAAATCAGGATATAAGAACTATTCTCACTGGCACCATCAATAACCTCTTCTCTCAGTATACCAAATAAACTTGAATCCCCAGCCTCCTTACGTTTCTCCATCCAGCCCATCTTCTTTTTCAATTATTGTAACAGTTTGGTTGAAGACAGCATCTTGAAACACATTGCCCTATAAAAAAAGATTCCACATAACATTTTAAATGTATTTCTTGAACACATACACAAATGTTTATCCTTTTCCATGTTCTCGGAAAAACTCTAGCAAGTAGAAACTGCTGCACAAGGCTTAAGTTTATAAGCAGTGCAAGTCTGACTCAACACATAAAGTGCAAACTATTTGGTGCAAGACAACGAACAGTCTTGGTATTAGCAAGAAAGTCACATCTAGCCTTCAATATGTCATCTCTTATAATGTAAGATACTCCATATGAAGGGGTTTCACTAGAGCAATCAAAACTCAAAGGTACAGAAGCCTGTTAAGCTTTGACCTGCAGTAAAAAAGAATCCCCCATTTTAATCCCCATTTATGCTTTCGGATCGTCTTCCCCTAGGCTGCAAATACTAGTCTTTTATTTGCTCAAAGTCAAGTTTGTTGATGGCATTCAAGTTAGCAGTATACAGAACTAAAAATATTCAGAACCAAGCGTACATGGGGGGATGTTGTGAAATATGTAGACAGTTGCTTACTGTGCTTGCGTATCTACTGATTTGCTTAAAAACCACAAGGCGGTCTCTTTCTGAAGAGTTAGTAACTTGATTAAGCAGTTCCTTCCTGACATTTCCACATCAACTAGTAAGATTAAAATTAATTGCAACATCAGGCTTACATTTACATCTCTGTAGTTGAGATTGATAACTAGTCCAAAAGGACGACCACCCATAGGCTCAGCAGGGATGAAAGAGTACTCAAACGTGGCTTGTCTCTGTGGTGGAACTACTGTATTCAGAGGGAGAGCTGTGAAGTTCTGGATGTAAAACTGGTAGTCTTGAGGATACCGGAAAGAAGCATCGAGAGACTCAACAATGAAATCTTCTGTACCCTTATTGGTGAAGCCCACCAGAAATTTTACAATGTTGTTCGCTGGGAAATCTAAAACACAAAATATATTCAACCGTTAGACACTTCATACACCAGACCTGTTCCTAAACGGTGTCTGAAACAGATGCTTCTTTTCTTAGCTTTCTCAATTTTACGGGCTTTTTATCTTTATGCATGGATTGATGCAGCCTAAGCAACAGTGAAGAAGATGGTACATTAGCACAGGCCTCTTACCTTCACCTTTCACAAATAAGATGGTTGTATCGGCGTTAGGTGAGGCTTTAGGTTCTCCTGACAAGTCTTCTTCCTCTTTTTCTTCTGTCTAAGACAAGAAACTTTTTTGAAAAAATCCTATAATGAACAGTGAAGCAAAGACCATACTTGTTTCATGAGAATCCCATGTATCAAAGCATGCAACAAGGGCAAGCACTAGTATAGATCCCTGCTGTTGCTGGATTAGCGCACAGTCTTTTCTCGCTCTAGGTTCAATTCGCATCATTTTCAACATTTATCCTTCTACTTATATTTGACACAGTGACCAATCAGAACTGCATTTAGCTGTATTGAAATGTTTATAATCAGAATGCAACAGTAATATCTCTTATTGGGGGAGGAAGGAAAAGAACAGAATCTAAAATTTCAAGCTGAGCTAAGTCACCCTTAACAGCAGTATGGCCACTCGTACAGCAGACACACTGTGCAACAAGTGTCAAAGACTGGGAAAGTAGTAAGTGAAAATGGGCTGCAAAACCAGGTTTTCAGAATTGAGGTTAACTAAGTAGTAAGATTCTGTTGCTCCTTGAAAATCAATACGAAATAGGCCAGAATGATGTAGTCCTATACCCCAATGTCCTTCTCATCTTACAGAGATATAGCTTAAGCTGGAAAACAAGCATAAGGGGCTTCTAGAACCTGGTTCTCCCACTTGGTATTCTTTTGTGTGAACTCCAGCTTTGGCAGTCAGAAACTGGGCTGTCCCCACATGGTTTTTCACATGGTAATTCAGGAAGGTAAGTTAAATCCTTCTGAAACTTCAAACTGAACACAAGTTTAACTGGAGACTTGGAAAGAGCTATGTGGATATAACAATGTTCTTTAACTCATATTTAAATATACCTAAAATACCTAGCTTCAAGCACTTTTAGTCTAATTCAGACTAATGAAGTAGCATTCATGTACTATTACCAAGTCTGTTGGCTCATCTTCTTCAACTTCAGCTTCATCATCTTCATCTTCAACTACAGTGTCTTCTGCAGCTTCCTCATCTTCTGTGGCATCTTGAGCTGCAACTAATAAACCCGAACCTACCAAAACAAAACGCAAATACAAGAAAGCCTTATCAATGCCTAGTTAATCATCAGAAAACTGACATAACACATTTTCTAACTAATTTTTGATGAATTTCTTAAAAATCTGTCAAATACAGCATTTTGAAGCCTCAGCTGCAAAAACCTCACATTCAAATGGTCACCTGTTCGCATTTTTCAGCCTTTTTCCTTCTCTAACAACTTTCTGAACTACCTATTTATGTGCCATTAAGTTCAAAACCAAAAAATTTACAGCTGGATAACAAAAAGTTCAGCATTCACACAGCAATGCTTAAATTCACAGAAGGCAAATGACTGGCCTTAAAAGCTATTGTTTAATTTTTGAACATACCAATGCACAAGAAGATTTTGTTGTGTCATTACCAATGCAAAAAAAAAGGTATTGCTACATCCAGAAAATTAATAAGTACTGTTTCTTCTAAGACTAGTAAATTTAATAAATAATTAGTATGCCCCCTTTCCATCTGTTAGTATTAGAAGACTACACAGGTTCTTAGAGTTATTATTTTTGCACTTATTTTAAGTTTTAAAACACAAAGAAGCCTTTATGAATATGTTCTCATCAATATCATTAACTATCCACATGCTCAACAGAACCATAACACTAGTCTGAAAAGAAACCTGATCTAGAGCATGGCTCCAGAGCACAGCTCCAAGACACGTGCAATCTCAGCGTTGAATGCCTCTTTGCTTTTATGGAGCCGAGTCCCGCATATTCAAACACTGGGTGGCTATGACTAATATAAATATTGGCAAAGTTCGGTCTGTCTGCAGTTTAGAGTCCATGCAGGCTAGGCTGAGGACTTTTAAAATGTACAACAATCTACAGATTTCTGTTTTAATAAACCTAATGTTTTCTAGAAATGAAAGAGTAGAAATGAATGGATGTTTGAGTTACACAAGCCTGAAAAGTATTTAATTGCTATGAGTACATATTTAAAATAAATACTTAATAACTTTTAAGAGGAATAAAAATCCCTGAGCGGAACACATACATAAAAGGATTTCAGGATTGTCAGTGAGAACTACAAAAATCAAATACAATCTCTGCTCTCAAGTGTCTTTAGAAGGTACCCTCAAAGACTTTTGTTCGACCACGTGCAATACTCAACCAAAGACTACCTACTGTAATTTTAGTTGAAGACGTTTTAAACTTGGTAGTCTACAAATGAAGATTTTTACAAACTATCTTCTTTTTTTTTTTATTAAGACCCTTGTATCTGAACAGCGTACAGCAAGTAACAGGTATTCTTCAGAAGAAACTGTGCTAGCACATTCTCTCAGCCCCCTAATTTACAGTCTTTCAATGGATGTCAGAAGGGCTGATGATGTGGCAATAGCGGGAAAGAAGAGCTGCCCGCGGTGGGAAGGAGCTAACGCATAAGGTGGGCGTGCTGCAGCCCACTGGAAGCGCAAGGCGAGATGGCTGCGCTGCCGCCTCTCCAGATTTAGTAGCAGGGAGAAGATTTATCAGACCGTGAATCAGATAACACGACAGCGTAAACAGAGATTAGTACTTGTTCATTTGAAGGACGCTCGGGGGGCGAAGGGAGGAGAGGTGGGCAGGGAGGCTGGCAGCCCGCGCATCTGCTACCCGTTCACCGCGGAGAGCAGCACCGCTCGGGAGCGGGAGCCAAGACAGACACCCACCAGTTGCTACATCCCCGAGGGGGCTTTAAGCGGGGCAGCCGCGCCCACGTGGCTTCCCGAGGGCGATTTCACGCGTGGGCCCGAGCGCGGCGCCCAGGGCAGTGTCAGCGCCGAGTCTGACACCGTGACTCGCGGTTTGCTGTGCCGGAGAAGCCCGCACACACGGCGGGGGCGCAGCCATGACTCCACAGTAGCAGAACGCGGCACGGAAGCCCCGGTCCGGCAACAGCCTCAGCAGCGGCCCACGTGCTCGCGAGGTGGAGGACGCACCACTGCCGTCCGCGAACGGCGGCTATGAATGAACGGCACCCGCCGCATCCTCCTCCTCCCTCCGATCGGATGACGAAGGTGCCACTGGGCTCCCCAGGCCCGGTGGGAGAAGCCCCGGCCTCCTCTCCTCGCCACCCCCTACATCGCCCAGGAAAGCTCAACGGCCGCTCGCCTACTGTCACCGGGTCCCCCCTCACCTGGGCCGCCGCGCGCGCCCCCGAGCAGCAGGACGGCAGGGAAAGCGAGTAGGGCGAGCAACAGCAGCTGCGACAGGCGCCTCATGGTGACTGCGGCGGCGGCGGCGGCAACAACAACTGCCGGACAGCCCGCACCGGCCGGGCGCCTGCCGCTGCGGGCGATCTAAATGGCGGCGTCGGCCCCCTCCATCCGGGCCCGCTCCCACCGCGCCCCCTCCCCGCCCCGCCGCGCAGCGCCGCAGCGGACGTGGCTCCGCCGGGGAAGGAGGCAGCGCGGTCACGTGACCTTAGCACACGTCTCCCCTCCGCCGACCCCGCCCCGCGAGTGAGCCCCAGCTTCCGTTTCCAGGGCGGGCTATAAAGGGGGCGGGCGGAGCAGGTCGTGCGCGTGCGCGCTGCGGCAGTGCCGCCATGGCGGGGTGGGCGCGCGTGTGGTATGTGGGGTGGTGCAGCGGGGTACGTGGGTCTGGGGCGTAGGCACTGTTAGGGAAGATCTGGTGGTAGTCCGCGGCACCCGGGAGGTCGGAGAAGAAAATTCAGGGGATGAGGCGTAAGGGGTTTGTGGTTGGGATTTGTTGGGTGGGTGGTTGGTTTTTTTTTCACAGTATGCTAACATTCCTTTGGAAGGAGCAGGGGTAAAGTGTATTACTGAAACTGAGGTGCTGTTAACTTCTCGCAGTTCTGCACTGCTTTTGAATAATTGGTTTTCAGTCATGTATTTGATGATTTGATTAGAAAAGCGTCCCTTAGTGTGTTAGGTAGTGTATATTTAAGTCACGTGTTATTTCCATCTCAGTGGCTCATTTGTTAAATAGAAATAATTTTTTGTTAGATGAAACTGAAAGAGAGTAGATTTAGATACGATATTAGGGAGAAGTGCTTTACTGTGATGGTGGTGAGGCATTAGCACAGGCTGCCCAAAGAAATTCTGGCTGCCCCATCCCTGGCAGTGCTCAGAGCCAGGCTGGATGGGGCTGTGAGCAACCTGGTCTAGTGGAAGGTGTTTCTGCCCATGGCAGGAGGGTTGGAACTATGTGATCTTTAAGGCCCCTCCCAACCTAAGGCTTTCCACAAAACATAAGGTGTTTTGAGATGGAAAGCTTTTCCAAATCCTATGATCAAGACATTGAGTGAAAAAAAAAACCAAAACTAGGCCCCAAGCTTTCTCTTTTCTCCTGTGGTTCATTCAGCAATTTGTATACAGTGTACAATGACGCCTGAGTCTTATGTCACATTCCATATTTCACAGTAACTTCAACTGGTCATTTGTGCATATGCGCCTTGCTCTAATTGCAATAGCAAATGTAGTCTTGAGTCTTACGTCTTTCATTTCCCACATCATTTTCATTCATTTGATTTTGAACCTGAAAATTACAACCCCAAACAAACATCGAAATTGACCTTTCTAGCTAAGTTTTATCTTAACCATGTTTTTAATGTGCTGAAAATAATAGCTGAAATGTTGTTAAATATTGACTGACAAGCATGGTTGTGAAAGCTGGAGAGCACCCACTGCTACTGAGAAAAGTATTTTTAGTTAGGTAATACCCAACCAATGGTAAAATATTACCTTTCCTGCAAAAGTCTTCAAATTTGTTTATAACTTAATGATTATTTGGCCAAACATGTTTGGGTTAACCTAGTCATAGTTTGGTTGGTTTGTGTTTTTTTATGTGGTTTTTGTTTGAGGGTTGTTTTGACTGGTTGATGGTTTAGGGATTTTTTTTTTTGAGGGGAGGGGGCAGGTGGGCAGGCAAATGTTCTTTCTTGGGGAGAGTGAAAGAACACTAGGATGCTATGGAAGTTTTTCCATTTAGAAAAACTAGAATCTGGAACATTCTGTGTGTTCTAAGCAGTGACTGTATTTGCTGCTTTTCCAACTGGGTTAGCTAATCCTGGTATTATTAATTAACCCGTGTGGTGCTCAAACATGAGTTTGTGTGTGGTGGGGGCACAGAAAGGTGTTAATTAAAAATATGTATGAAAATAATTGATACACCTTGCCTAGCTTTAGTAAAACACTGAGCCCAGACTGCAGTATTAAAGCTGTGCCTTAAAGCCTCCTAGGCTGCAGTTCTTTTGTGCTAAGTACTCTACCCATATTAAACAGCTTACAGTCTGAAAGATGCTATGAAAACTGAAGCAAGCTGCTTCTTGAACAGGCTGTTCTGTGTATGTGTTCACAGACTTAACAAAGTAAATATGGGAAATGATGGCCATTATTGCGACTTTTAGATTTTACATCTCTTATGTTGATGCTACAGGAATTCCGTGTGCTGTGGTCAGTTGTGTACCAGCATTGTATCCTTGCTTTTTAAATTTTTTAAGTTAGAAATACAGGTAAAATTGTTATTGGAGGAAAATGCCTTCAATTTCATGTGTAACAAAAAGGTGGAGCATTCTTCAAGTCAGTGGACTATAAAGTTTACCTCATGTTTCCAGTTTCTACTTTGAAGTTTTTAAATGGTTCTTCTAGATGTGTGTGCTTCTTCAGAGATACCAGGAAAAGGCTAGCAGTGGTTTATGTACATAAGGGAGAGACTGTTGCGTTTGTTGAAGAAACTGTGTGACTGTGTCTTCAGTATTTACTCCACAGCTTATGTATTTTATCTATATTGATAGATAAAATGTTATTGTAAGTCATCTTAGTACGTGGCAGTTGAAATCCCTCTCATGGTGATTCATACACACCCAAAAATACAGAAACTGCTGAGCTCCAAATTGCATAAACATCCAGTTATGGAATGGTTTGGGTTGGAAGGGACCTTAGAAATTATTTGGTTCCAACTCTCCTGCAGGCACTTGGTTCCACTAGGCCAAGTTGTCCAAAGCCCCATCCAACCTGGCCTTGAACACAGTGAGCGATGGGGCATTTACTACTTCTTTGGGCACCCAGTTCTAGTGCCTCACAACCCTCACAGTAAAGAACTTCTTCCTTACATCTAACCTGACCTTTCGCTGTTTAAATTTGACCCTCTTGTCCAATCACTGCAATCCCTGACGAGCAGTCCATCTCCGGCATCCCTGTAGGCCCCCCTCAGAGCAGATGATCACCGGTGTTTCCGGGGTGACCGGCTATGAACCATGGCACAAATGCCGGTTTCCAGTCCAGAGGAGGGCTCCAAGGCTGATGTCAGGCGATCGCAGCCAATTCCCGTGCCGGACCCTAAGGAGCGGGCGGGTTGGCCCCGCCTCACTAGCGAGCCTTGGCTCGCCCTCGACGCTTTCGGTCCCTCTGCCGGCGCCGTAGGGGCGCCTCAGTGCTCGCCGCCGCCATCGCCATGGATTACCGGGCGTTGGCCATGAGCCAGGCTGTTCCTGGGCAGTTTGATGATGCGGAGTGCTCCGACGGGTAGGAGGAGGTGGCGGGGCGGAGGGCTGGGTGTTGGTCCCTTGGAGGAGGGCCTGGCTGGGATGTCCCGAGCGGTTCCCGCGGGCCCTGCCGGAGCCGCCGATGCGAGGAGCTGTTCGGGTGCCTCTCTACCCAGGCGCGGCCTGCTAAAAGCTCCGAGCGGGGAGCGGAGCGGCCGGGCGGCAGGCCCGGCGGAGGGGGTGGGTATGCTGGCCGAGACCTGGGAGCATGTGGGAGGAGAGGCTGCGTGCGCCCTCTCAGCTTGCTTTCTCAGTTGCTTGTCATTTCTGCTTCACCTCTAAAATTGCCAGACCCACCTCCAGGCTTGGGGTGGTAGAGGCGATCTCGCCTTGGTGGTATTTGATTGTAACTGAACATGGGAAACCGTATAAGAGAACAGTGAGTTGCTGAGGACAGCAGAACAGTTTGGTTCTCTTTGGAATTAAAGCTCACTTTCTGCTGGACTGAAAGCCTAGAGCTTTTTGTATTTAGCTGTCAGTGAATAAGGAATGGTCTTGTGTTATGAGTGCAAGCCATTTTCTTTCCAGTTTACAATTCATAATTTAATGTCACATACCAGCAGAGTCTGTTGTATTTTTCTGGCAGGAAAAAAGTGATATACTGCAGACACTAAGGCACGAGTTGATCAGAAGGGTTCGTTTCTCCCACATATTCTTTTTTAGGTCTGACTGGTTCTTTTTATGTAGGTTGCGCTGGTGTCCTGAATTATGAGCAGGTTGACTGGCTGTCTCTGGTGAGCTTTTGTGTGATACTTTGTCAGGTGGTGATCTGTTGCGGGAGCAAGCAGAGTGGTCCTTCTCTGATGAAGGAGCCAGATGGCCTGATCTAACATGTTCATCTGATTGGAATCAAAGGGATCTAAATATATGTGTAACTACAGAGCAATTTAGAAGGCAGCACTGCTGTCATGAAGAAGATAGTTTAAATGTAGTCCAGCCTTTAAAGGCAGTGACATCCTCGTATATGCTTGCTTATAGACAGGTGAAGTGAGAAACATCTCGTGGAGAGCTAACCTTGTGAAATCATCTCTTGAGATAAACGTATGGCAGTTCTGATGACTGTAACAACCACTTGTACTTACACAAACATCTGTATTTGTTTAAAGTGAATTTACACAAGAAACAGAAATAGCTGAAGAAGGCGAGGTCACCAGCTACCAGTCACGCATGTGTGAAGAATTTAACACTGAGGAAGGAGATGGTGGTGATGATGATGATGATGAAGAGGAAGATGAAGACTGGGACTGGGATGATGAAGTAGGAAGACTCACAAAGCATCACAGTACTGCTGGTGGGTGCAATCCACAGGTATGTTGAAGGCTATTTTGTGAGCGTCAAGGGTGTCCGATAGCAAATGGGGCTAACCTGAAGGCATTAATCTTCATTAGTATTGTACTGAGCATAAATTCAAACAGAAAATTTTAGCTTGAGAGAGCGCCCTTTGATTCTTGTTCCTCTGCCATGCCATGTGTATATATACGATGTAGCCAGAGCTCTGCTTGATTTCCTTTTCTCAGACTCTATTGCTGGATTCTCTTTGTCACTGCAGTTTTCTTTCTGTTGCTTACTTTCCTCAACTTTCCTTTCTTTGCCCAGGCTGATCTCTGCTGGTTTTGCTTACCTTTTGATATTTCTCCTCCATGGTTTTCATTTCTATTTAAATTTAAGATCATACCTGCTTGTTGTTAGCTTTTTGTTTCTTCCTCTCATTTTCCTCCTTGTTTCTGTCTGCTATTTCTCTTCCTGTTGCACATAGGAAAAGTATTAAAGTGAAAGTCTTGCAGCTCAATTTCCAGATTAAAAAGAACTGTGAATTGGGGCACTTTTTTGAATTTTAGCTGGTGTGTCACCTGTTTTTTCATTTCCTGAATTAAATAGATTCTGATGTTAATTTATTTCCTCACCTTTTCTGATTTTCTTTCTTTAGTTCTAGGTATAGGCATTTGGGCTGACTTTTCAAGTGATGTTGCCTGTGTTTAAAAGGGCTATTTAGGAAGGCAACTTACATTAACAAGTCCTTTGTTTCAGGCAAATAGACAGACCCCTAGTTGCTATTCTGCAAAAATGTCTACGCCTACAGACAAGGCTTTAAGGAAATTTGAACATAAAATTAATTTAGGTGAGTATAATTGCATTGTTGTCTTTATGAAAGCAAATACCTCTCTGTGATATTCTCAGATTAATTTAGCTTACTTTATGCCAGAACTCACTGGAGTGAGTTAACAGTTGCCAAACAGATGAAAAAATGGGGTAGACTTTCTGTGATAAGCAAAGAGGTTGCTGTCCTAGCCAGTGTAGTTTAGTGTTTACCGTGTGATGGAAATGGCAGTTCAGGTCAGCCTGCTAGACTGTTAGGACTAGATGTGATTGGGGGCTTTTGACAGGGTAGTAAGCAGAGGCTGTCTTTTCCTTTATAATGAAGTGGTTCTAAAATGAAAGTTCAAGAAAGTGGTGCTGGTATATATACCAAAATACAGCAGCTTTTATACATTTAGCAATTATTCGAACACCATCTAAAATACATCACGGGGAAAGAATCCTGGAGCCTCTTACTTAAAAAATTGCATTTGATTGTGATAAGAAAAAGGAATAAAATATTAATGGTGAAGTGTTATCCGAAAGGCATTCCTTCTGGATGGCATTATATCTCCAGGTCTGTGGGACTATCTCGCTTGTCTGTGTAGGCAGAGTGGCAAGCTAGGTTAACTTTGTTATGTAGCTTGTAGCTAAGCTTCAGCGCTTGTTACAGAGAGCTTCACCTGTCTTTTAACGTTGTCTTGTGGCATATTGACTGGCAACAGGCTTACAGGGGCAATTCTGAAATTTCTTTTTTTTTTTTTTAATTTTCTTATGTGTCTTTCAGATAAGTTGAATTTTGATGATTCTGTTATAAACAGAGTCACAGAAAAGTCTAGACAGAAGGAAGCAGACATGTGAGTATTACTTGTTTTTCTATTTTCAATCAAATAATTTGAACCCAGAAGAGTAGTTCTTATTTCCTAGTGTGAACCTGAGTTTTGAATAAATTTGTTAAGAAAAACAAAATCTGTAAGCAGTCTGCATTGAGTTTGTCTTTTGGTCTTAAACATTTTGGTTTCCCAGTCAGTTGCCTGAATCATTCTGAAGTTCTGATTCTTCTGTCGCTGCTGCTGGTAGCACATCTGATTCTATTGGTGTGGTAATACAGAAGTGATGGTTGTCATTTTACTAGAAAAAAACTATTTTATTGCTGCTATCTGTTTCTAAACAGAGGCCCTTAAGCAGTTGGGCTAAAAAGGTACTGAAAGCCTTTTCTGTTCCTTCATCAGTTCCTTCTGATGTGATTTGGTGGGGGAAAGGTGGTACTTAAAATTTATTTTTAAGCCTGCAGCTTACAGCCCTAAGATGTTGATACCATTTTCTCCTGAATAAGCATAATTCAGAGGAGGCAAGAAGATACTATAAGTGAAGGTCACTGATGTTTACAGGTTTCTTCCCCTACTTCCGCTCACCTGCAGGAGAAACCTTTGCTTTTGTATGAACTGAAAGCCTTACTCCTGGAGGCTGTCATCTTATCTGATAGAGAATGTCATGTTTTCCTCTGAAGTATTGAGTCCATTTGTGGGTTTGTATAATTCTGTTTTCACTTTTGGTAGGTATCGGGTCAAAGACAAGTCAGACAGAGCAACAGTAGAGCAGGTAAGTTCCTCATTCCTCAGATTTGTCTTTTGACTTTAACAAATAATGTGGAACTGTGGAATCAAGGGTAAAACAGTGTTGAGGTTTAACTGTAGCTGGCAGTGAAGTAGACACTGCTGCTTGTTCACTCCTTCTCCACCGGGGAGAAGAATGGGAAAAGATAAAACCTGTGTGTTGAGATAAGAAGAATTTAATAATTGAAATTAAATTAATTATAATAGAAACAATAATAACAGGAGTAAAGAGAGGAAGAGGAATAAGATTTGGGAAGAATGACGCATGATACAACTGCTCATCACCTGCTACCCCGCTTGTCCCTGAACAGTGGTCGGTGGCTGCCAGACAGATTCCCCAGTTTAGATACTGAGCAGGATGATCTCTGGTATGGAATATATCTTTGGCTTGTTCAGATCAGGTGTCCTGGCTGTGCTCCTTCCTGGCTTCTTGTGTCCCTCCTCACTGGCAGAGCATGGGAAAGTGAGAAATTCTTTATTTATAGGAGGTGCTACTTATTGACAGCTAAACCAGTGTGTTATCAACATTATTCTCACACTAAATCCAAAACACAGCCCTGTACCAGCTACTATGAAAAAATTATCTCTATCCCAGCTGAAACAAGTTATCCTGACCAGACCTGTTTCTTCTTTGTTTCTTGTATGAAGGTTGTACTTGCTTCTGTAAACATTTTTAGGTTATGTTTGTGCTTAGCATTGTTTTGCAAGGTAGAATTCCATCTTAAACTTGTACTAAATTCCAAGGAGCAATAAATAGATGCTGGCTTTGAGTTTTTCTTCTTTAGTGAGACTGAAATATTACTGGCTGAAGGCCAGAAAGCTGCTCTATTTCAGTTATGTTAGCTGTGTATCAAGAGAACTTATTTTAACATATTGAATGCAACTGTGGGTGGGAAGTCATTCTCTTATGTCTCTTCTAGAGGTAGCTCAAGGACATATGCTTAGTTTAAAAAAGAGAAAAGTGATGTTGAAAGAGAAAGTAAAGTATCATGCTAGAATCATGGTAAAATTCAGAGTGGTTGCTGTCTGGATTATCATTTGATCCTTAAGAATAGTCTGATGCCATGGGTCCTCTTATATGGTGCTAAGTCTGGACTGTATTATTAGGTTTTCTCCTGTTCAAAGACATCCATTGTGATGACTATTCTATATTAAATTTGAGGTATTAGATCCAAGGACCCGGATGATTCTGTTCAAGATGCTAACTAGAGGCGTCATATCAGAAATCAATGGCTGCATCAGTACAGGGAAAGAAGTAAGTCTTATTACAAATTATGTGATAGTAAGCTAAGTAGAAGCTTATGCTGCTCAGATGATGAAAGATGAAATACTTGGGTTTAGCACTATTTATTTCTCTGTGTTGCTTGATTAAGATAAAATGCAGTTTATATTGTGGAAAACAAGTTTCCCCAAGTATGTAAGATATCTCAATACTTAAATGTTATCTTATATTTGTGGATCTTGTTGACTGTATGCTACAACTGAAATTTTTGTACAGTTATGTGTATGTGTGCACATGCTATTAAACAGTGCATGAAAAAACCATACAAAGCCAAGTAGTTCTTTCTTCATGAGAGACTCTCTTACATGCAGAACAGACCAGCTCCACATGTCAGCAGACATGGAAGTGTCTAAATGGTGTAACAAAATTCTGTTTAAGATGCTATTAAGTCTTCATTGCTTTTACAAAATGAGCATGTTTGTGTGCTGTTATTATCAAGTAATATCACAGAAAATTAAAGGCAGAAAACACGTTTCCAAGTAAATTAATAAATCAGCCTTAGAATGCTTAGTCACCTGGGCTAATTTGCTTTTCTCACAAGTCCCTGGGTGCTGATTAAAGGCATACTTCCCCCCTGTGTAGAGGTGTCAATGTGAGGTATTTGGGCTATGCTTTAGAGCCAAAATAGAGCACAGACTCAAATTAACCCTTTGCACAAGAGCTTGTTTCAGTCTCCAGAATGTGAATGAGGTGGAGTTTTCTTGCGCATTGTTGGTTTTGTCCCATATGCTTTTTCACACCCCTACCCAGTCTCATGTACTTTCTGTAAACTGCCTCTGGTAGAAAGAGTGATAGCCCTTGTGTACTCAGCTGAGTGCTATTTAGAGGCTGGGGTGAGATCAGATCATTTTATCAGATTTTTCCCAGGTGTTGGAAAGAGAAAAGGGGAGGTTAAAGAGTTTTTATTTAATGTGATTTCTTCCCTTTATAATCTGATAGGCTAACGTGTATCATGCCAGTACTGCAAGTGGGGAGAACAGAGCAATAAAGATTTACAAAACATCTATCCTGATGTTTAAAGATCGGGATAAGTATGTGAGTGGTGAATTCAGGTGAGTTGATTCCTGCCTGGTTTTACTGGGAAAAAGGCATTGTTTGAAAGGTGGTAGAGTCACTGGTGCTAATACTGCATTGTTTGGCTAAGAGTCCCTGTTGTCTTTTACTTCTTTGTTTAAAGATTTCGTCATGGATATTGTAAAGGCAACCCAAGAAAAATGGTGAAGACATGGGCTGAAAAAGAAATGAGGAATTTAATAAGGTGATTATTCCAGTTTTTATTTCAGCATGAAAAGGTATCTGAAACTTTTTAGTTTGTAGGAGGTACTCTTCTATTGCTAGATTGTGGCTACCTCTACCTTCTAGGGTCTCTGGAGTATTCATGAAGTGTTTTAAGCTTCCCTGTGGGAGAGAAAAGAAAAGGGAAGGAGGAATAAAGATACACCTTCGTCTTGCTCTAAGCTTTTTTCAGTGTCTGAACTCCTAGTCTGACCTGACTGAAAATTGAGGAAAAGCTAGAAATAACTGCTGCTGAGGGACAACATGCTGCATGGTATAGGTTAATCTAGGATTAACCCGAACTGTGTAAAGATTCTTTGTCTGACACAAGCGTGCTTAGAGAAGGGTCAGAGCCAGAATGATTGTGGCTTTTTTTCATTTCCTAGTTGTTCTTAACAAATGAGAGTTGCCTGAATAGAGGAGCTCCTACTGTGTATAATGTTTAAAGCAACAGAGTTCCTATAGGCACAAGTGCAATGCAAACAGTAGTTTGGTTTAATTTTTCTGGGGCTTTGTTCCTGTGTTACAGGTTGAATACAGCCCAGATACCTTGCCCAGAGCCAATTATGCTAAGAAGTCATGTGCTTCTCATGGGCTTTATTGGCAAAGGTGATAGGTAAGTAACCTTAGAAAATCAAATATTCATTAGTAGCTTTCCACAAAGTTTTATTAAAACCAAACTAACCAATTCTCTGGCTTTTCCTACAATTACTTTAGGTCTATAAGATTAACATGTTACACTTACATGTGCATGTAACTTTTAGAATACCCAGACGTTTGCCAGCTTCTGCAGACAGTCTACATGATTCTGAAGCCTTGGCTGTGTGCATAATGAATTCATAAATTAGCTTACTCAGAGATTAAGGTTTGCTAATCAAACATGAAGATAGCTCATATTTTTGTAGTACAAACATTTACGTGGCATGGTCCAAATTAACTCACAAAACAGAGCTCCAGTATCTTTGACAAGCATATATCATGCTTTGCTGGCCTTCATGCTGTCTCCATGTACTTAGCTGCTCGTACTGACTTGCTTGACACACTGAGCAGGAGGATCAGGTACAGGAATTAAAGCATTTGCAGCTGGTATGAAGAAGGAAAAAGTATTCACTTTCTGTTATTTATGTTGTAATTTGAAGGCCTGCTCCTCTGCTGAAGAATGCTCAGTTATCCGACTCCAAAGTTCGGGAGCTGTACCTGCAAATCATCCAATACATGAGAAGAATGTACCAAGATGCCAGACTTGTTCACGCAGACCTCAGTGAATTTAATATGCTGTATGTTTCTAAACTTTGCTCCAACTTGTGACATCTAAATTATATGCGTTGGCAACCTCTATGTGAGAGTACTAATCTACCTCTAGGGGAGGGTGAGGCCCCTCTTATGACTGGGTGTTGTAACTTAATTAATTATGTAGCTTTTAACCCAGATCTGAGCTTTCTTGTTTTTTTTAAAAAAAAAAAAAACACAAAAAAACCCACCCCCAAAACCCAACCAACCACCAAAAAACACCAACCCAACTCCAAACAAACAAAAAGAAAAAAGAAAACTAAAACCCAGTAAACCACAACCCTCTCACAAACTCTCAACTAGAGAACGAAGTAGTAAGGTACCTTTACTTTTCCTTTTTGTCCCCCTACTTGCAGCACTGCTTTTTGTGTTCATGGGAAGACTATTTCTTTGAAGTTTAATAATAAAGCTCTTGTGGAGGATGGGAAAGGTTTGACATGAAAAAGCCACTTTGGTTCTAATATGTGAGGTGTATGATAGAGAAATACATTGATATTGCTGGTTCTTAAGTTTAAAGGCCAGTTTGTTTCATGCCCCTTCATAATCTCCCATGTAATAGTGATGGAGTTTGTGCATGTGTTGGATTTTTGGGGGCTTTTGTTTGCAGGTACCACAGTGGGGACGTGTACATCATTGATGTGTCTCAGGCTGTGGAACATGACCACCCACATGCACTGGAGTTCCTGCGAAAGGATTGTGCCAACGTTAATGGTGAGTGGGCTGCACTTCAATCCTGGTTCTGGTAGCTGGTTTACTTAGGAAGGTGAACTGTGTTCACCTATGTTCTTTCAGGTATAGCTGACTGTAGAGGCTGTCAAGCCTCCATTAAAATCTCTCTCCTAGGCTCTCATGACTTCCTCAGGGAGAAGTGTACTGTGCCAGCTTTAGAAGAGTGCAGCCTACACTGACAGAAGTCATCTGCCCAAAGTGAGGTCTGTCCCTGGCAGTGTTCAAGGCCAGGCTGGACAGAGCCTTGGGTGATGTAGTGTAGTGTGAGGCATTCCTGCCCGTGGCAGGGGGATTAGAACTAAATGATCTTAAGGTCCTTTCTAACCTTAACTATTCTATGATCTCAGAAATGCAATAGATCTGAGTCACTCCCAGTCCTTCTTAAAGGACTGTGCAGACTTATTGATGTGTTTCTTTCTGTGGGTGAAATCCCCATCTGGAATTCCTCAGCTGGCAAGAAGTTACCGTGTGTTATAAAGTTCCCTGCACTTACTTTTCCAGGTCAGATAAGGGGATCAAGGCATGGAGTAATTTAATAGATATGTTATCACTTGTCATAGTATTTTGATAAATAAGGTATCTTCATGGTATTTTTCTCTGGAAAATTCATGTGAATATGTGTGTTGTGTAACAGACACACAGCTGGTAGGGTGTGTTTCTCCCTGAGAGCAAGAAATCTGTCCCTGTGGGCTGGTTTTGGCCCTCTCTCTTTTTGCATTGACTTATTTTCTAATTCTTCAGAGACTCTTGAAAGTCTGTGGGAATGGAACTGTGTACATTTTGATGCCTGTGTTTGTTGATAGCCAGTGTGCTTGCTTTTCCTTACTCCTTTTCTGTTCATGGATTTCTAACAACTTCCTCCTGGCTCAGATATTTGCACCCTTGCTCTTCTTCATGTCTTTTAGCTTGTTCTCGCTAAGTATCCTAGTGCCTCTGTGAGCTGCAATGGTTTTGGTCTTTTGTTTGTTTTCTGTCCCTGCAATTTTCTCTGTGTAGTCCTATGGAGACTGTGATACACCTTGCTCTGCCCTAGCTGTGATCATTGCAAACACTTGTGGTTCCATGGGCACAGAGAGCTGCTTCCAAACTAAATCTTCTTTTGTTCTTTCTGTGATTAATTTCTCATGGTGAGAAATCTGAGAACTTTACTGGGATATGCTTATTAAGCAGTACGCAGTGTCTTTCATAATTGTTTTTTTGTGCAAAATTGCAGCCTCCAAATTTGGTTATACTTAAGGAACCAATTCTGAATGTATTATTGAGGAAAAATCTAGTATGTTAATGTCTTCTCTTTTAGGGAAGTAATTAGTCTGTACTGTGTTTCAGTGGGTACTTCTGTTTTACTTTTGCAAAAGTTTGAGGTCTCCATTTGTTATTCTTTGAAATACATTTTTCATCTTAGTCACTGCAAATACTACACCTGTCTTGAATTTTTTACTGCTTAGCCCCTACTCCATTCAATCTGGCTGCTTCCTGAAATTGATTTGGCTTTTTTTTGGGTAAAACCCGATTATTCTACTTTCATTATTTGTTGCATCTGGAAGATGAACAGTTTTATTTCAGATGGCCGAGAGTCATCTGATAAGTAAACCCAGTGTGGTGCAGTACATGCTGCTGAGACTTTACCAAGTCATCAGGGCCACTGTCTTGCTGTAACTGTCACTTTAACATCACAGCTGTGTACGTTACTTATGATTATTCATGGTGTTTGTCTCTGCCCTTGTTTTCTGGTAGACTTTTTCCAGAAGCACCATGTTGCAGTGATGACTGTGAGGGAGCTGTTTGAGTTTATCACTGATCCTTCTATCACAAGCGAGAACATTGATGACTATCTGTCTAAGGTAAGACCTCATGGCCTTGTTTACGTAGGAAGACATGAACAATAAAATCAGACCTAGTTCAAGGTCCTTCATGTCATTTACTCTCCATCCTGATATTCAGGGAAGCTGGTACGTGACATCATATTATGCTGATTGTATGCAAAAATACATACAGGTCTTTTCTGTTTATACCATTATAGGATGTCATCACTTTCATTCTATGTTTACTGTAAATGTCTAATCATGAAAACTCAAATGGCTGTTTCAGGTGCTTTAAATTAGTTCTTTCTTTTTGCAGTGAGAAGCTCTGCAGAAATATGACCATGCTTATATAGAGAATGGGGTTAAGAATGCAAATTTGAGCAGAATGAGGTTGAGGGAAGAAGCAAATGACTCAGGGCAGTGTTACTGTAAGGTACATGGTCTTGCTAGCCAAATTTAGCACCTGGCAAAACATACTGATTTCAGGAGGTGGACCTTCTAGCAGCACCCATGTGTTTAACCTGTAGCTGTCAATCTTCTGCTGCCAGTTAGATGTTCCTTTAAAAAGGGGGGAGTGTGTGTTTGGGGGAGCTTTTCAAGTTAACACAAGAGAAATGGGGAACATATATGCCGTGGTCTGAGTGGATTTGGTGTGGCTTTTCTGGTCAAGACCATGTGAGTGTGGTCCGAATACCAGTACAGCATGGAGTTTTCTGGATGCTCTGTACTTTCTATCATGTTGGGGGTTGAGCAAGACAGAGCTGGGCTATGTTGTTCCCCTTACTTGTGGTCCTCTTGCTTGTTCCATATGTGTGAGAAGAGCCAGGTCCCAGGACTGAACGCTGCTCACTGTATTTTCCTTGGGCTGGTATGTCCTGTAGTCATGCTGGGCCTGCCATAATTTGGTGCGGGAGGAGCACCAAGCATGTTTTTATACTCTTGAGGGAGCGGACCTGCCCCTGCGAGTGTGCTTCGTAGAAACGTTGTTTACCACTAGGTGTCGCTCAAGGCATTACCATAGGGAAGGCTGGAGTATTTGCTAGTGACGGCGTGGGTGGAATACAGGGAGAAACGCAGATGGGAATGGTTAACTGGCTTAAGTGATGAGATTCTAGAGTGATAACTTAGTATTGTTTCATGTTTCTTTAGGCAATGGAAATAGCATCGAAAAGAACAGAGGAGGAAAGATCCAGTCAGGATAAAGTGGATGAGGAAGTAAGTGAGGATTTTTGCTACGAAATTTATATTTACCTAGCCTTTTCTAAACAATGAAAAATGTTCTCTGCTGTTTGGTGAAGTGTACAGTTGATAAGCAAAACACTGTTTATGATAGAGATGTCTTGAGCTAGTTGACATGTGAAGCATTAAGGGATGTCATGTGTAAAACCTGACAGTGATAAGGTTTTAGAAGGCAAGTACTCCACTTCCTAAACCAGTGTTTGCATGAAGCTAGGTCCCTTGATGTATCTTCCAGTTCATGTTCAGTTAACAAAAAAACTGAGTGAAGAGATACGATTTGCAGGTGGTTTTAGACCAGTCATTCAGAAGCAGGATATTTGGGTGCGTGTGTTGACCAAATTGCCTACCTAGCTCCAGTCCCACTCTAATTCAGTTCTTCCGTGTACTGGTTCTCTCTCTTGCTTTTACAGTAAGTGAAGCCTTTTCAAGTCCATTACAGAAAACTGTTAACATTGTGAAAAGGCTTGATATAAAGCAAAACAATTTCTGTCTTTGCCTTATATATCTGTTTCAGAAAAATTATTCCTTTCTTCCAAATGAAACAAACAAAAACCCCCAGCCAACTCTGTGTTGAGCAGAATTTGTATCACTGAGAACTTTTTTATACCGGTTCACATGGAGAATATCTTTGGAGTCAGTACTACTTGATGTATCAGAGACTTTTCGTTTTCCCTTGGAGCTCTGCAGGTTTTACTAACTGCTGCTGGCCCAAGCCTGGCCAAGGAAAGAGTTTTTTGGTTTGTTTCCTAAGATATCCTCAGCATACAACTTCTAAACTCTAGGGTCAGATACTAGTGTTCTGCTGCAAGCCCATCTTTTGCAAACCAATTACTCTGTTGCTTTTATAAAGATACTGACCTGTAAGACAGCTGGTTTAGTAGCACCTAAGATCAGTTGATTTCTCTGAGACTTCTCATGTGACCATGGCTAGCTTGTGTTACTACCTTCATCTCTAGAGTAGAGCTGATTAAGGGCAAACTCTGTGGAGGTGGAAGCCTCTGCTTTTTGCACAGCGCACTTAGTCTAGCAATTATGATCATGAAGCGTACTTAGTTTCTACTGGAACTGGACTGATGCCATGAAGAAGAGAAGCAGAATACTCCCCTCTGATCTGGCAGTGACTTAAGTTTGCTGAGGACTGTTTTAGAAAGTGTGCATGACAAATTTTAAGTGTCGTGGTGTTGATACTGCAGTTAGGTTTTACTGTATTACACTGCTGCAGGAACCTTTTTTGAGTTGGATTGTAGGTTGTAGCAGGTATTGTTATATAAAGAGATTAAGTTCTAACAGTGCCTTTTAATGGAGTTTCCTCCTGAAGGCATTGTAAACATCACAATAAAAACATTAGAGGAAATCCTTAGAAAACAAAATATTATGGCTCAAGAGAAAGTTGGAATGTTTGGAGAAGTTTGTAAGTGCCTGGTGATAGTCATGCTAAGAAAGCAGCCTCATTAGTCATGATCTATCAATAATATGTTGCTGACATGACAAGCCCCGTCCTGCAAAAAACAGATACTCTGCTTTTTTAGTTTCTCTGAGACATGAAATCCTTCATGATTATTCTCTTGAGGATGCATAATTAGGAGGAAAGAACATCATGAAACTATATGTGTTTCCCCTCTACTAGGTGTTTAAGAAAGCTTACATACCTCGAACTTTGACTGATGTTAAAAACTATGAGAGAGATGTGGATATAATGATGAAATTGAAAGAAGAGGACATGGCACTGAATGTTCAGCAAGATAATGTAAGTCGACCTGCTGAGGCACTATAAAAAAGAGGGAGGGAATATGGATAATTCTTACTGGAAACTGATAGCAACAAAAACAGAAGCCTCGTTACCAAGATGTGGAGTACTGGATCTAGTGTCATACTTTAAAACCCTCTGGTTAGACTCATATTTTGATGACGTAATTTTCTTTCTGTCTCCCTGGTTGTAGATTCTCTACCAGACTGTGACGGGACTGAAGAAGGATTTGTCTGGTGTTCAGGAAGTAAGAGGAGCTTTTTGAAATTCATGATTTTAGCTGTTCTCAGAAAAGCACTTTCTGGGACTACAGGGAATGCCTTGTCTTGCAGCTGGCATCAAGAAAGAAGTCTCTTGTCTGCAAAGTGACCAGACAGTGTGTCTGTGCACCTCATGAATTGCTTCTGCACACTGTGGCTGATGATGGGTTGCTTGAGAATGAAATGATAATCCTTACTATGGCCATGATCTCTAAGATGGAGAGGAGGGCAGATGTTTTCCAGTTATGGAAAACTTAGTTGATTTAAATTGTAGCATTGACTACAAGTGTTTTTATGTTCAAGGTAGCTTTGTCATAATTACTGTGTAAAGAACAACGCTACAATATGAGGTGTAAGATACTATGCCTCACTGTGTCTGAACTACTTGACAGTGACTCTTCTGTAAAGTATGTTGGATAAGAGGTTGTGTGCAAATCAATCTGTAGCAATTAAAGGCAGAAGCCCTATGTGGATTCTCCTCTGTAAATGTTATGTATCAGTGGTGTAGACTGAATATATAAATATGGATGGGGTCAGGCTATGGCAGAGTGAATCAAGTGAATTTTCAGTGTAGATGTTTGTGCTCACAATAAAGTGTACATTCGATGCCCCCAAGGTAGATTGGAGTATGATCCAAGCATAATTTAAAATTGGCTTCCACATATGTTAGCAGATCGCTGATTAACTTATGGAAATTAGTTTGGAAGTGCCAGTACAGCTGACCTAAAAATCTGTGTTGCACATTCTAGATTCTTTATTCTTAGTTAGGATTAACTTTCTTTTCATTCTTGAGACTTGGGTGATGGCTATAATAAAGGAGAGCAGACAAGCTTGCTCAAGCATTTCTTTGCAGCAGATTCTGGTTTGCTTTTTGTATGTATATAGTATATATGTGTCTGTATATTGTCATTAGTCTTTTTTGGTTTGATACAATGGTTTTTTGATATATATTACAGGTTCCTGCACTTCTTGAAAAGAAGGGAGATGTGTCAGAAACAGACTCTGATGATGATGGCAGCTCAGAGGACTCTGATTCAGGCTGTAAAGAATCTGTACATCCCAAAGATAAACCTGCTGAACTTGGCATGGATAAAAAGGTCAGCTGGCCAGGAGTTGTTGGCTTTTTTCCTACTTCTGCTGATACGATAGGAAAAAAGTATGAACGTAGTTCTGAGTGGTTCTTGCTACTTCTTGTCTGAAACAAGTTATGCATGTTTCCTGTTGTGCAGAATGAGAGCAGAGAAGGTGAATTTCATTGTGTGTGCTTTATTGGTGTGTTTTATTAATGTAGAGGAACGTATAACATAGCTCTCTGTAGCCTAGACAAAGCTAGAAGAGAGATCTCTGCAGGGAATTCTAAGGCTACACAAAGCAGAATTTAGTGAAGCCTTTAGGGCAGCTCTTCAGTGCCTCTGGCTACTCTTCCAGGCTTTGGTGTTCAGGTTTGTGGTCTCTGATTAACCTCCTTATGCCCAGGGAGCTGAGCCCAGTTGATCTGTAGAGCTGGAGATTTGATGACAGTGTTTGTACCACAGTGGCTTTTGCAGTACTATTAGTACAGTCTGGCTAGCTTTGCTGTGGGCAAGAGATGTAACACAGTTGTGCAAAGGGCTTACGGTTTGCGTTTGGTGGATTTTTTTAAGGTTTCGTTTTCCAAAATGCAGAACAAGTATGCTCTGTTTTCATGAGGCTTTTCTGTGGAGTATCAGCCATGGGTGAGAGCTTTTTGGCAGCTTTTTAGGTGCTCTGCAAAAGAAGGATGAAACTTTCTGGGCTTAATGGGTTCAAGATTTGGGTGTTTGCTTGTTAGACTTTTCTTTCTAGGAAAGGTAGGCTAATACATTCCATATCTGTGAAATAAAAATGTGGTGCTCTACTAGAGACTTTCTCTCAATATGGAGCTCTTGCCTTTCAGATACAAAGCAGGTAAGTCTTGGTCATTTCCCATCTTACAGGTAGGTTTTCATTTGGACTTCTTTTTGAGTAAGATGGGGCTTTTGGTAACCTATGTGTTCTGCTGTAAGTTGAACAACTGATGAGCAGCAATTACTTTGATCCCCATGTCTTATTAGGCTGACTTGGTGTTTACTAGTTGAGTGTAGTCTATTTCCTGTCTGGCACAAATTATAGTGTATTGCAGTAGCATAGCACCTTTTCTTGACAATCTTGATGATGACCAGCTTGCTCTCAGTTACCAGTAGTTACTGGATCAGTGGTTTTGCATAACATATAGAAACACATGCTATAATAGCCTTGTGAGTAGCAGAAAACCTAGATCAGGTATCCTGTTGTAATCTTCAGTGTAAATAGTATGAGTTAAGAGTGTCTTTTGTTCCCTTTCTTCAAAGGTTGCTTGAAGCTCAGGTTTTAAGTAGTTTGAATTTTGCTTTGTCGTTACCAGTGTGCAGGTTGTAACTCCACCTCCAAATTGTACGTCCTTTTTTGATTTCCCCTCACCATTCCTTATTGACTTTAATTTTGTTTTTATTTGTTCCTCTTGATAACCTCACTTTTATGTGGTGTGTTAACTAACTTGTTAATGTAACAATTGATTGACCTGCTCAAAAATCTCTCTTCTCTTCTGGCTTTAAATGATTGGTGTTTGGCTCTTTATAGGAAAGGAAAAAGATGGTTAAAGAAGCCCAGAGAGAGAAGAGAAAAAACAAAATCCCAAAGCATGTAAAGAAGCGGAAAGAAAAGACTGCAAAAATGAAGAAAGGCAAATAAAGTCAGCTTTGGCCTGGGGAAAGGGATGATTTGTGTGGCTTATTTAGTCACCATCTTTTTTTAAATTAAAAATCCTTTATTTATATACATACAGTATTCTGAGGGTGGTTTTGTTAATAACATGGTGTAATTGTTTGAACAGAGTAATATGCCGTTGTTTTTTTCAAAGGAAAGAAAAAGTTTAACACTTGTGCATGTTAAAATCCTCACCTGTGCAGGTTTAACCTGTTGTTAAACTAGCGTTGATTTGTTCCTGGGGTATTACTCCCCTGCCTCGCACTGCATACAAGCTAGTTCGGTTTGTTCCAGAGCAGAGTGCTATTCAAAGAACCGAACAGAGTTCTGTTCAAAGATTCAGTTCAAATAGGTTTCTGGAGGAGGAGGAATGGCGATTCAAAGGCTCATGCTGTCTTTGCTGTGTGGAAGCAAATTTTGCTAGCTGTCTTCTGCAGTCACCTGTGGATAATCCTCCTGCCATTGTACCTTTGCTGCCTCCCTGTGCTTGCACCACCTTTGACATTTTCTTAAAGCTGAGTTTCATGATTTGGAAGGCAGCTGTCCTCATTGCCCAGTGCCCTTTTGAAGTCATCATCAGGTGGGCTCAAACAGACCAGAGCCTGATGATCTTTTCTTTTTTCCAACATAGGATACTCCTTCTCTTAAAAATATTATGAGCCATTTATTTTGTGAGCTGGTCAAAAGGCCGTTTGCTGTCAAGATTAGTCATGTATGTCTGAATTCAAGGCTGTCAAAAGGCTTGTGACAGGATCTCTCTGTGGTATGGCTCAGCATTACCAGTCTATGTTGTGCTTTGGTGCCCCAGCTCTTATGTAGGGAGAATTTGGCAGACCTGCTTGGCCTGGGGCACAGGTGCTGTACTGAAGACAGGCCACCTTCTCTCTTGGCAGCCTCTTTGGCTACTGAGGTTGACAAGTCTTGGGAGAGGTGTCCTCCCCATACTGTAGCACATCGGCTGCCTTCTCCCAGTGCCTGTATTTTCAGAACTCCCTGTGCCAGCACAGAGGAACGTTCTGATTCCAGTAAATATCTTGATATTTGTGTTATTCCACATTGGGGTGGAGTTGATGACCTAGGGGTTTATGCTTACAGGACATGCATTGTCTGTTGACGGAGGACAACTTTTGTCCATCAATGAATATCCAACAATGATAGGTTGGTCAGGGACATGGTGAAACTTCCTTCTTTCTGCTCTTCAACTCCCACACCCAAAAGAGAGATGATGTTGTCCAGTTGCACATGTGGTTTATTCCCCAGTGGGACCTTCACAGCCTCTTTGATGTCTTTGTCTTAGAAACCTGGTAAAAGAGAAACTGGTCATCACTCTCTCTGCTCCCTTTCTTCCTATACATACAAGGATTTACAGCGCTCTCGTGTATAGTATTCATTAAGCGTAGGCAGTATTGCTGGAGCATGTTGGGAAGCAAGACTGGTGTTTCTTCATCAAGTGGGGATGTTTGTTCGGAGTCTGAGATGAAATACCTGCCTTGGAAAATGGCATTACATCAGGTGTAAGAAAGGGGGCAGCCTCTGACTTGGTAGTGAAGGGATGAGGAGGTGCAAGACCTGCATTCAGAGGTGAGGGGGTGTGGTTGATGGCCATTTGTCTTAATGCCAGGGGCCAGGGATTGAGGTGCCACTAGATGTATGGCTTTATTTCCTGCTTTTCCTTGCTAACATGGGAGCTTGTGAAGTGACATAGGCAGAGGTGGCCTTGGTAATGGCTGCTCTGAACTTGACTGGTTGTGTTCATAGGTGCAGTACTGAAGTTGACTGAAACAATAATAGCTTTGTGTGCTTTTGTCCTTGAAATCCCTTTGTATTGAGGATTCTTCCTGCTGACTGACAGGTTACGGTGTGTGCATCTGTGATGGCAGTTGTGGTTCATAAAGGTGTATGCACCAGGAAGTATGTGTAAGGGTTAGAGGGAGCTTGTGTCCAAGCTGTTGGCTTCTTCCAGCAGCAGGTTGTCATTGAGCAGACCCTAGTGTTTTTGGTGAAGTGGGCTAAGTACAAGTGAATCTCAAAGAAGCTGTGTGTGCTTTAAGTTCATGTAGCCCAGCAGGGGGTGATTCTACCAGGAAACTGGTCTGTGGCTGATCAGTGTGAGTTGGGCTGCCAGACACCAGACGCAATAACCCTTTCATTTGGGCTGACTGCTCTGAAGACAAGGATAGATGCTAGTTCTTGGCAAACAGGCTGGAAGCCCCCAGAGCCCAAGTGTATGTCCCACTGTGGGGTGTTTACGTTCTTTACCTGAGGAGGCTCTTCAGAGAAAGGAGGCTGCTATCATCTGTGCTTGAGGAAACATCTCAGCCCACGTAACCTTGTCTACCCATAGGCTATGCACCACAGCCTGATCAAGTTTGCCTGGTTCTAGCCATTCTGTAGCATGAAGGTGGTCCCAAATCAGTCATCTAAGATTGCAGTCTTGCTTGCAGTGATGTGCAACAGGACTGTCTGTGCCAGCTGTGCAAGTAGGACCTATCTGCCTCAGGTGTTTCTCTGGGGCATGTTTACATAGTCAGGGTGTTTGCAGAGCACCTGAGGTGAAGCATGCCAGAAAAGCTCATGTCCAAGTGCAGATGGCCTGGGGATAACTGTTACAGATGGGAATGCGCTTGTTAAGGTGGGTGGTGAGGGCAGTTCATGAGTCCTGGCCATTGCAGGCTTGAGATGTATGGAAGTGAGGCAGTCCACAAGAATGGAGTCGGCTGGGAGCTTTTTGGGCCAAGACCCCTGAGACGAACCATCTGTCTGGTGGTGGCTGAAGCAGCAGAATGGTCGCTAAGAAATGTTAGACGTAACTACCAAAAGGCACTGATCTGATATGATCAGGAGACTGGAGCACCTCCCATATGGAGATAGGATGAGAAAGTTGGGGCTGTTGAGCCTGGAGAAGAGAAGGCTGATGGAGACCTCATAGCAGCCTTCCAGTATCTGAAGGGGGCCTATAGGGATGCTGGGGAGGGACTCTTCATTAGGGA
>JAOEHY010004178.1:0-11735 GCA_025447955.1 Psilopsiagon aurifrons | reverse complement strand
TTTCTTTCTTTCTTTCTTTCTTTCTTTCTTTCTTTCTTTCTTTCTTTCTTTCTTTCTTTCTTTCTTTCTTTCTTCTTATTTTTATTTCTTTTTTTTTTGCTTTTCCTTTTCCCTTCCCCTTTTTCTTTTTTCTCTTTTTCATTTTCCTTTTCCTATTTCTTTTTTCCTTTTTTTTCCTTTTTTCTTTTTTCTGTTTTTCCAGTTTTCCATTTTTCCTTTTTTCCTTTTCCTTCCTTCTTTCCTCTTCTCCTCCCCCCTCTCCCTCTTCCTCCTTTTCCTCTTCTCTTCCTCTTCTTTCTTTTTTTTCTTCCCCTCCTCTTCTTAAGACATTTCCTCTTTGCATGTTGCTGTTTTGTACAGTGTTAAATCACAGCTTTACTGAAGGGCTGCTACTCTCATCTTTTTGTATGTTCTCCTGGTGGAAAATGTGTAAAACTCCTATTACCTATCAGTAGCAAGTATAATCACTCATCTTCAACAAAAACAACAGCTTTTTTATTTTGACCATTAATTGTTATGGGTTTTTCTTTGTGGGAGTGGATGGCTGCACATTTTTTTCTGCACAAAAAAAAAAAAAAAATTGAGTTCTCAAGCTAATCCAGTGTGTATTTGTGATAATCCCTGTGTTTGCCATCAGGACAAATCAGGGACTTTCATCTTCAGAACCATGTATATTGATTGATATATGGATTTATGTAACTTAACCATGGGAAACAGGATCTGTAGCTCATAAAGCTGCATGTGAGGATCTCCTTTGGAGTAGCATGTGTAATATAGTTCCATTGCTGGCTCACACACGTTTGTCCTGTCTTTTTCTATGCAATGAATGTTAATAGTTCATATGAAAGCAGTGTGAACCTTGACTTCTAATAGATTTGACCTTCTTGTATTTGAAGTGGTTTTCTTCTTCCTTATCAAAACATTTATGAATGTAGAACACTTTGGGAACAATTTTTCAAGGTGTATTCAAATTGAATTTGGCCCCAGAGACTTCTAAAGTCATCTTCTTTTTATCATTCCTGCTTTTTTCTTTGCTCTTACTAGATTAAAAAAATATAGTGCTGCTTCTCAGAGTTCTTTTAACTTGCAGTTATTTATAGTATTTCCAATAGAAATTTACAACATATTGTTTTATTTTTCTCTCCATTATAGTCCTGACCAAGTCTTTCAATTTAAAAGTTAGCAGAGCTGTATTTTACAGTCTTCTGTGGCTCAGGTTGCCCAAAAGACAGTGAAATCACAAAATCATGTCAAATGTGGCAAAAATGGGATAGATAGGAACTCATTTAAGTTTCTGAAACAATTCTAGAAGGTATAGTATACAGTAAAGATCTGTGTAAACTATGCAGTGCATTTAATCATGTGTAAGTTTTCATGAGAACAAAGTGGGTTAGTTCTTCTTAGTGCATTCGTTCTTAGTGCAAATAATGGAGCAAATGGATTATTTAAAATGCACATGAAAATAGAAAACATTTGACCTTGTTTTGGCTCTTCCTTTGACAGATCATCCCTGAAAATGCCTGAACAGAAAAAGTTTTCAACCATGTCTCTGTTTTTAATGTATATAATGTACTTGTGGCTTTTTTAGTACCAGCAGCGAAATTAAAAATACATGTAATAAAAATACAGGAAAATGTACATAGAAACCTGTGTATACTTGCTGCTTAGATGAGAAACTAGAACTTTGATTAATCTAGGTTTGGAAGATTTTTACTTAATTGCAGTATTGGAATAGGAGATGGTAAAGCTGAAATGGTTTTAAAAGGTTGTAAGTAAACAGCTAATAAATAAAATGATACTTTATACAGATTTTCCAATATACCTTGCCATATAGAGTGAACCTTCAGGCTATAATCTTTGGACTGGAAGGGCTGAGAGAGTGTCTTTCTGGTATCTGGTTGTATTATTAAAAGAAACTGCAAAATAGACAAAGATGTAACTCATTCCCTAAAGGGGAAAAAAGTCTACCAGTAGGTTATTTATATTAGTTTTAGAAATAAATCCAATGAGGATGTTGCCCATTATTATACTTTGTGGCTTACATTTGTATATGAATTTCTTATTGATATTATAAATACAGTTAAAAGTGTGCTCTCCCATAACTTTAGATACATTTTTCTTTGTTACATATAGTTTATCTAGAAGAAGGGAATTAATATGTCTCTGATAAAATTATTTAAACCAAAAAAAATCAATTTTCCAAAATGAGTGTCTTTTCAAGGAAAATAAATTCCTTTGGTCACTGTTATTCATGAGGAAATAGAAATTTACAGTAGCACTAGAATATATTTCTCCTTCAAAATCTGCTCTTTTGAAACACTGGTGTGTGCTTTGAGTTGAAATAATACTTTTCTTTTGGCATTCTATTTTATATGCTCAGAGCTTTCCAAATATTCATCCTTGAGGCTAAAATTTTTCATGAATTACCTTTTCTCAGAGGTGAACTTACTTCTGAATGCAGCAGAAATCACTGTCTAGTCCCTTTGCTCATAAAGTTATGGGAAGATATAGAAACATAATCTGCTCTGGAGGATTTTTAAAAGTTAGCTTTGTGCTTGATATGTCATATGCTCAGTATAGAGTCATGGTATGTACTTCGGTGCTTTTAAGATTAAAATTTCATTTTAAAATGCAGGCATATCCTATATTACTCTTCCTGATTAATTCTAACAACCTCTGAAATCTTAAGGAACCATAACATCCACATTTGGACATAATTTTGGGATAAGTTCTAAAGAATTGCCTGTTCCAGTTTTGCCTCCTACCTCACTCATGTAATATTAATGTTTTTATCACAGCAGTTTCTGCAGGCAGGCAAAACCAGTTTCTCATTTAAATAATTCCTTCAAAGTGAAAAACCAGAAATCATTATCTATACAACCTGGAAAACATGGAGACTGTTGTTAATGTTTGTTCTTCAAAAATACTGTTGTCCTGAATCAGCCAAGCATCTGAGTACCTTTTTAACCACGAATAGGCAAGTATTGCACTGGTGCCTTAATCATGTCATTCACAGCTTTGCTGTTGTAGACCAATATTTTAACCATGTCTGTGCAAATCTAAGGGGTAGAGGTCATAAAGCGCATCTTTTTTTTCCTTCTCTCCATAGATCTGGAAGGGTGGGAAATGGTAATGTAATAATGAGCAAAATATGGCAGAAAAAGGAGAGCATTTGGTAGAAAGGTATTTGTGAGACTGAGCTTTCCAGTATCTTTTCCTTTGAAACTATTAGTTACATTTCTAAAGACAGCTGGATTTGGCTTTCCACCTAGGTAATGAATTCCAGGTGTTATGTTGTGTGCATTTAAAGATGGGACTCCTGAAACTTTGTAGTAAGTTTCTAGGGGAGAAGAAATGGGGCATGTTCTAGAAGTGTGTTGATTTTTTTTTGTTCCCTTCTATAGAGTATTTTAACTCTCTCTCTACCCCAATATAGAAAATCTTCCTTTTTCCGTGCTTTCTAAATTCTCTCTACAAATATCTTCATTCTGCACTTGATAAACTTGCTGAACAATTCAAGTCGCCTCGGTCTTGATGTGGGATTACACATTTTCAATTATGGTCCTTGTATCATGCAGACAGATCAGTGTTTTCAAGTGCAGTAGCCTGTTTTTCCAAATTGTGAGCCACGCCTTTTTTCTTACTGAATGGTTGGTGTTATGTGCCTAATGGTTCTTAAACATACATCTTGTTTAAAAGCTCGATGCCTAATTGGTTAACCACGCTTAAAAAAAATAATGCCTGTTGAGAGCATGGGGAACAAGAGTCCATACAATTTTTACAAAAGCCGCAATGTATTTGTGTGTTCATGCAGCAAGTGCTGACGATTCCAAGCCAGCTGTGTTACAGGAAGGTGGTTAAGGGGAAGACATTTTTGTGTTGTTTTTGTTTTTTTTTTTTTTGGTGGATTTTAGTGTTTTTTAAAAAGCAGTGATGAGTGACATCTACATGGACACAACTGTGTATTATAAGGAGCTAGTCTCTACTGTGGTGCTACTTATAACACTTTACTGCAATGATAAGATGGTTTTTCTTCATTCTGGACCTGTCCTGCAGCCCTTTCATATGCTGAGCAGTAGTGCTATATACTGACATGTACACATTGTCTATATTGTCATCATATCTGCTTTTGATGTGCTGGTCCAGTGGCACTTACTAAAATTATGGCAATAAATCTGGATGCTCCAGTGTAGATGTAAATTTAAAACAGCCTGTGGGATAGCTTTGATTAGACATGGTTCTTTAGTTTCTGGCTTGTTAGCGAAATCAGCATGACCTTTATTAATCAGCATAATCAGCATAAACTTCATTAGCAATGTTAAGCTGCAACAAAATGCAGTGTGTTTTGTTTGATGGTAATGTTTGTAAACTGAATTTATATTTTGGATTTAGGGGGTCATTTCCCACTATAGGATAAAATCAAAGTACTGAGCAAGGCATTTCTGGTTTATGTAAAAGTACGCAATTTAACTTTTAACTTTATCACAGTGTGGCACTTGAAAAAAATAGCATTCTACAAGCCTATTGCCATGTAGCTTTGCCAAGTTGGAACTAGTGATGTTGGAGAAGCAGTAAGTCAAGATACAAGTGTGTGGTGGTGTTTGTTCTGTTTTTTTCCCTAGGCCCTGCTTCTTCAGTTACCGGAGTATTTCCTGTCATCTAAGACTGCAGATAGTGTAGCAATTCTTTTTTAACACTCTGTCATACACTATTCTGACAACTGTTGCCTAATTTTGACCTGCTAATCAATTATCTGTTAGTGCTTCTCACACCAAAATCACTTTTTGACTGACTAGGGAAGGGAAGACATCACTGAGTAGTTCTGCCGCTGTCCATCTGTTTGAATTTTAAGGCAGCCCCTTCTAAGTCTGCAGTCCTGCTCTTCTAGTTGGTGATTACTCATGCAGTCAGTTATGTGGGAGCAACATTTAAACTGCTTTCAGGTCATGTGTAGTTCAAGGGGCACAAACACCTCATTTGCATGTAGCAAGATATGTCTGCATTTAAAATGCATGTGACAGCTAGGGTCAGATGGGAATAAGACCCTAGGCATAGGAACACAAATTCTCTTTAGGGTTTAACACTAACTGTTTGTTTGTGAGATGTGAGATGTGCAAGCTTCTTGGGAAATACTTGGCAACAACTCTGAAAAAGAAACTGGAAACATTCTTTGTAATGAAAATATTTCCGACCTTCACAAGATTCTTCTCAGGACCTGCAGTAGTGTCTCAATCCCATTAAAAAAAGGTAAACCTATGCTGAATGACAGAGGATAGAAGTGCAGAAGAGGGCATGCATCTTGTGATGAAAAATTGTAATCATGCTTACTCTTTTAAGAAATGCTTTTAAAGCTTATGGTAGTCATGTGATAATGAAAAATGTAGGGAATAGCATGCAGCTTATCCTGGCAAGTATTCAGTAATCACTAAAGATTCACTAAAGAGCTCAGCATGATACCAAATTACATAGTTACATTGTAATCTTCTATAAAGATGAAGATTTTTGAGATTTGTAAGAATTAGGATTTTTGACCTTCTCTGAAAAACCTATTTACTGTTAAATGACTGCGACATTGAGATCTTGGAAAAATATAAAAATAAGGACAGCTGCATAATCATTGGGCTAATGTAGAATTTGTTGCTATTAGAGAAGGGTCTGTCTATTGGGCTTTGGATCAAACTGGATTTAACAGGGATTTGCCAGCATTCCTGTTAGTACTGGCCTAAATCCTCATGGACAGCATTTCAGAAACCTTGAAAAGTTGAAACATAACCTATTTTTTTCCAAAACATTCTCAAAAAATAAATGAGAGCCATTCAGTCAACACGTGATGTGCAGTGGGTATAAATATTTCAGGGCTGCAGATGAAATCCAGTATGAAAAAGAGTTGAACCACAGAGTATCTGGTTTTATGTGAAGTCTAGCTGTTCCTGTGTGCTATGGAATATGGCCACCATGGAATATTTCCACATTTTTTGGAGTAGTTATTTTCACTTCCACAGTATTTTTGAATTTTCTAGTGAACAAATTTGATAAAAATGGAACTATTTTAGTATTAATTCTGTAATAGAATTCAGTATATTTCTGTTCATCCTAGAGTGTCAGAGAAAAGGTAAGGTTTTTAACATTACATAGCCCCCTGGGAGAAATGTTTGTTTCTTTTCTAGCTCAAGAGCTCTTTAAATTTGAGTAGTGTGATGTGCTTTACATATCCCTTCTAGTGCAACCTCAATCTCATTTTCTTCCATTTTTGACATTTGTTGCAATAATTTTCACATGATTGATCACAACAGCCATTAAGGATGTAAGGTTACAGGATTTTGGAACAAAAAGTTAGTAAGAATACATTATATCAGGTTATTTTCAATGACAAACCAAAAATAAGAAGTATGATGAACCGCAATATTCTGTTAGCATCTTTGACCTGTGTGGATTCAAGAAAAGTGTAAATGTTAGAAGAAAAGAATAAGTTTAAAAATTTTGTTCTAATTTTATTATGTAATTTAGCATTCATAGTGTTTAAGTGTATTTATAGATCTCTTTTTGTGTTGCATTTTTGCAGTCTCAAAAGTATTTTCGATATCATAGGTGATTTTATGGCTCTAATGGAAACACTGATTTCAATTCTCATGAATAAACTCTCAGGGTTTTCCTTGGCTTTGTGAAATAATTGAAGCTCTTTTTGATGTGTTGCCATATTTGTTTCCATTAAATAAATATGACCATGAAAGATAATACACATTGATAAATTTCTTTTTGTCCTTTTTGTATGCGTAGCTTGATACAGAAAAAAACAATATAACTGTGGTTTCCTAGAGGTTGTTTTATAGAAAGACTATTTTAAGCCTGAATTTTAAATATCTGAATGTTTACACAGCTGTTTAGGCAGGCAGTGTTATGTGGCCATAAAAGTGCTGAACCCACTGCCTTCTGCTTCTTCGCAGTCCCTTCGTGATGGTGTGCAGTATGTAGCCTGGGGAGTTGACTTCCTTCATCCTGCAGAACAAAAGGAGATCTGAAAAACTTGTCTAAACCAGATAGAAATGAAACATGGGTTGTCTCCCCCAGAATGCCGTCTTGAATCCTTGGTTCAGTGGCTAGAAAATATAGGATACCCTTGGCAACTGAAGGGAAATAAAGCTCAGTTATCATTAATGTGTTGTTGCTAAGGAAAGCCTGATAGTTTCCTAGCTGCCATGATCGGGAGTACAGAGATTGTTCTTTGTCCCTGCAAGTGAATCCATCTACTTCTCAAAAAGAGAGCTAGCTCCCTCCTCCTCCTCTCTCACCCCCACCCCCCCCTTTTTCTTTATCTCCTTCAGTGTTGCTGACTGGTCTGTTGTAGAGGGGGAGAGAATATGGGCTGCGAGAGAAATTGAATAGTTACTCTGCACTGTGGAGAAACTGCTCATGTGATAAAGACTGGCTTTCAGATCTGTGGGAGAGTGGACACCGTGGATAATTTTTACATGGCTGAATTAAGAAGTTTGTATTACAGAGTTTGAGTCTATACTCTTTGTTAAACTTTTCAGCTATTCATTAATGAATGTGCATTATTCATGTGAGAGAACACTGTGACTTTGTGGGTACTTATGCTGGAGCAGTCTGTTCCTGAAGGACTGTACCCCATAAAAGGGACACATGCTGGAGCAGTGTATGAAGAGCTGTAGCCTGTGAGAAGGACTTTGTTGGAGAAGTTCGTGGAGGACTGTCTCCTGTGCAAGGGACCCCACACATGAGCAGGGAAAGAGTGTGAGGAGTCCTCCCCTGAGGAGGGAGTGTCAGAAACAGCATGTAATGAACTGATCAACACCCCCATTCCCATCCCACTGTGCTGCTGGAGGGGAGGAGATAGAGAATTCATGAGGAAAGTTAAGTCCAGGAAGAAGGCAGGCATGCGAGAAAGGTGTTTTTAAGATTTGGTTTTATTTCTCATTTTCATTCTCTTATTTGATGTATTAAGGTCCTTCTCAACCCTAACTATTCTATAATTCTAGGATTCTATGATTCTAAATTAATCTGATTTTCCCAATTTCAGTCTATTTTGCCCATGGCAGTAATTGGTGAATGATCTCTCCCTGTTCTTATCTCAACCCGAAAGCCTTTTGTTGCATTTTCTCTCCCCTTTCCAGCTGAGGAGGGGGTGATAGTGTGGCTTTGGTGGGCATCTGGTGTGTTGTCAAGTTCAACCCACTGCACCAAAAAAACTGACATTCATTAAACTAATCAATAGATATAATTTACATTATTTCCTGAAATATTTCTAAAGAAACGTCAAAATTTCCCTGATTTTTAACATTCCCAAAGAAATGTAACATTTAAGCAATTCTGCTGCTGTTATACATTATTTTTAGCTTGAGCTTGGTAGTGCAACTGTTTTACCAAAATAAGGCTTTCTGTGATACTTAAAAATGTGAGGTGTCATAGTTGTTAAGGGTTGGACTGAAGTTGTGTATGGATTAACTAATGTAATAACTATCTATTTTTTAAAGATTCTTCTGATTTCATAATATTTGTAGGAGTTATTTTCTAATTGAAAATCCTGCACAATACTGCTGTAGGTATTATTGCTTTCTGTTTTAATGGTCAGACTTCTCAAATGTTAGAAATTCTTTTTTATGGTTAAGTTGAACAAAATAATCTTGGCCTTTTCTATTCTTGTGTAAACTGTCCTTGAAAACAAGAAGTGTTTTGCTTTGTAAATAACTGAAATAACTTAAAATGTATTCTTCTTTCCTTTTTCTCCCCTGCCTCCCCTCCTGTTTTTAATTCCTTCTCTTTATTAAAGGTCTAATGGGGCCAGGATGCCAGAACAAATATCTTAAATATGTTCCTTTAAAGTTGTTCCTTAGCTCTGTGTGGAGATGTTATGGAAATTCGTTGAGTGCAGAATGACTGACAGACTGCTAAGCAGCAACTGTTGATGAAATGTATAGAGATGTGCCAAGGTAGCTTTTTCTTTCTAAGCTTGTAACCTGTATCCAAATTTCCAGAATAACTTCACTGAAGCTTTAGCTTTAGGGTTTTCAGTTCTCAATCTTGTAGTCACTAAGGACGATGAATACAAAACACAAGTGGTGGTGAAAATGATTTTAATATTGTGGCCAGTCTCTGCCTTGTCGAAAAGTTCTTTCCTACTTCTGGTAGCTGTGGCTTGCATGTCAGACTTAGGATAACTTTGTGGGGTTACATGAACTGTAATTTCTGTGTGAAAGGCAAGGCTGGAGTATTGAAGAGGCAGTTGTGTGTTCATTTAATGTGTGTGGATTTAATGTTTTCATCTATATGACTTTCTTGCCATATTTTGTAAGTGCTGAAGTAGAGCAAATAACCTTGAACACTTGCAATGAAACATGACCGATGTCTCACCATGGTCAGCCACTAATCATGTTTCATATGTGAACACATTATGTACCTGTTGTGCTCGATGGGAAATAATAAACTGAGAAGGCAGTCTCAGATGAATATATAGAGGTTATGTCATGAGTATCTGAGGTTGCAGAGTTAACTCCCAATCTGTGAATAACTATCTGAAAACCAGTTCAGGAATGCCTGTGTTCAAATGAAAAAGACAGGTTTTCACATTTAGCATAGGATTCACAAGATCAACTGATATACAACCAAATTTAAGATAAAAGGTTTGTAAGAGTCAGATCTTAGTTCAAGCAATATGTCAAAATTGTCATTAGTTTACTGATCTACCCATAGTTTCCAAGACATGAAAATGAAAGGTCACTCACTGTAAACATGGAATTGAAACAAAAATGTATTAAATAATATGAGTCTTAGTCCTCTGTCCATCCATATGTACTTTTGAAAAAGCAATTATTTTTATACTCTCATGCTGATTTATTTCAACACTTAGTGAAGAAGTACATGTTAATTGATTTAACTTTCCTACTCTTCATTTTTTGAAATGTTGTAGTGATGTATAATGTGAGATAGGTGGCTTGGTACAGCTTTATGGTGGAGCTTTATTCCTGGAGAGCAGGAAATTATTTGAAAAATGTTCTTTTTGAGTATTATAACCTGTTATATGACATTTTTTGTAAAGAGTTAATTGTGAGAGATCCCACAATGACTAAATGCAAAACTGCAGTATGATCTGAACATGCTGTTAAGAGAAGATAGTTCATGGTGATTACTGGTTTGGTGTAGTTAAAAAGACCCATGGTAACAGGTGTTTCTAAACATTTGTCACAGGCTTGAGGGAGAGAATAACGAGATTTTAAAACATTGCCCTTGGAACAGATAACTACACATCTGTAATTTGCTTGCCTCACTTACAAGACCAGTAAAGCAAGTAAACAAAGAGCACTCAGATGAGGAAATGGAAGGGGAAGGGAAGAAGATGATGTCAGAGGCACATCATTTTAATCAGCAGTGGGAAAAAAATGCAACTTGATGGGATACCTGTTGAATTCTACAAAACTTTTAACAGTTAACTAAGTTCCCTGCTTGTGGTTAATCAGTTCTCCCTGTTACTTTCTAGTCTGTATGGCACTAACTACAAGCTTTCTTGTGATGTATAAAGATCCTCTAAGTTGGTGGTCTGCAAAACTGTGGTGTGCCAGGGTATGTGGCTGAGTCATGAAACTGTTGTAAGCAGTGTTTTCCAAGAGATTTTTCAGTTAAAAGTCTGAGATGTTGAAGAGTCTGTAAGAAGATTTTAGGCCTGATAGTGTGTTTGAAGCTTGAGAATTGTAGTGATATGGATTCCAGAATATGAGTAATAGCTTTCTAAAAGTTTATGTGACAGGTTGGAAGATACATAACTAAATTACTGCTATCAATAATGAAATGAATATTTCTGTGATTCATGAAACATTTTCCACAGGTTCTATGAGGGGGAAAAAAATCAGTAAAATAGCTGTATGTATGTTTGGTGATGTTTCTGACCTTCATATAGCAGAGAAACAGAGTGCATGGAATGGATTTTACAAGCAGAAAGGAAACAGAGATTGAGCTACAACTAAGCAAAGAAATCTGGTAGTCACACACACCAGAATGAGTGCTGATTTGAACTGTCATGCTTTCACTGCGCTACACTGCTCATTGTAAAACAGCAGAGATATTAATCCTTTGTATCTGGAGGAGTTATTCTGGGACAGTAAAATCAGCCTGTGGCATTGGCATAGCACAGCACTGTATAGTACTAACATTTAGTTGGTGTGCAAGGTGCTGCACTGAACAGAATTCACATGCATGGGTCTGTTTAGCCACAAGGCCAGTAGAGCAGAAGTATGGACCCTGTATGGCTTGTTCTGGCAACATACCTGATATTTTTACGTAAGTCCATACAAGGCAGTTATTTTGGTCATGACCAGAGAAACTGAGATCCAGTTTACTGACCCATAATGAAAACCTCTTTATGCCTTTATAGCTCTCTTCTATTAGTCAGAGCATTTCCTGCTGTATTTGATGTGAAATCTCTCTTTGCTTAGTATGGTGAAAAATTGTGATATTTATTAGCCATTTCAAAATGGGTGTTCACAGAATCAGAAGAGTAGGTCTGAAAGAAGCACAGGAACTCATCCAGTATCTGTGCATCCCAAACCAGAATTAAATACAAGTGAGCAATCCCAACAGATTTTTTTTTTTCATATCTATCCCTATCTGTGCCATTTCACTGTCCTTACTGTTAAAATGCTCCTCTAATTGTTTTCCTTACTGTCGTTTAAAACTGTGGGTTTTTTTTTTTTTTGTTTTGTTTTTTTTTTTTTTTTTTTTTTTTT
>JAOEHY010004177.1:0-39608 GCA_025447955.1 Psilopsiagon aurifrons | reverse complement strand
TTGTGTGTGTTTTGCCAGGGGCATAGGGGCGCAGAGGTAGCGGGCAGAAATACGGGGGAGGCGTGGCCCGGCGGGCGGCGGAACGGCCTCATCAGCCTGCGCGCTGCACACGGCCGCGCCGTCATGGGCAGGGCGGGTTCGGCCTTGCCGCGCCGACTGCCGGCGCCGCCGTCTCCCTCCCCGCTTCCCGGTTCCGTAGCTCCCCGCGGGTGAGGGCGGAGCTGAGCACCCCCTCGATGCCGCTGCTTACCGCACCGACGGCAGGGCAGGGTGAGCGGAGAGGCCGCTGCGGGAGCGGCGGGTGGGGGGACGGGTGCTGGCGGTTGCCCGAGGCGGGGCTCAAACCGTGAGGGAGAGCGCGGGCGGGCGGGAGGCGGGAGCGTGCCAGCGGCCTGGGGACACGGAGGGAGTGCCTCGGAGCCCCGTCTGGGTGCTGCGGCTTCTGGAGCCCGCCATGGGCCTGCGCAGGTAGCTGGTGCCAGCACCGGTGCCCCGCACCTCGACTGCCCGTCCCCGTTTGGGGATGGGAGAAGCACTGCCCGCTCGGTTGTTTGGTGAAAAGCCAAGCCAACTCGTAACTGCCAATAAATGTTCCCACTTGGAGTACTGTGTGTAGTTCTGGTGTGCTCAACACACAGACGTGCAGCCCCATGCAGTGTTACAGGCTTGGGGAAGAGTGGCTGGAAAGCTGCTCCGTGGAAAAGGACCTGGGGATGCTGACTGATGGAGCTGAGCATGAGCCAGCTTGTGGTCAGGCAGCCAAGACGCCAACAGCATCCTGGCCTGTATCAGCAATAGCATGGCCAGCAGAGCCAGGGCAGTGATATCCCCCTGTACTGGTGAGGCTGCACCTCAAATCATGTGTTCAGTTCTGGGCCCCTCACTATGAGAGAGACATTGAGGTGCTGGAGCCCAGCCAGAGAAGGACAACGGAGCTGGTGCAGGGCCTGAAGCGCAAGTGTGATGGGGAATGGCTGAGGGACCCGGAGAAGTGAAGGCTCAATCGCTCTCTACAATTGCCTGAAAGGAGGATGGAGTGAGGTGGGGTCAGTCTCTTCTCCCAGTAATGAGCAATAGGAGAGGAGGAAATGGCCTCAAGCTGCACCACGGGAGGTTTAGATTGGATATTAGGAACAATTTCTTCCCAGAGGGGGTGCTCAGGCATTGGAACAGGCTGCCCAGGGCAGTGGCAGAATCACTGTCCCTGGAAGTGTTCACAAACCGTGTAGATGAGGCCCTCAGTGATATGGTTTGGTGGTGGCCTTGGCAGTCCTGGGGTAGCGGTTGGACTGGATGATCTTTAAAGGTCTTTTCCAACCTAGCTGATCCTACGGAGCTGCTGGAGCAAGTCCACAGGAGTCCACAAGGATGATCATGGGACTGGAGCACCTCCCATATGAAGATAGGACGAGAAAGTTGGGGCTGTTCAGTCTGGAGAAGAGAAGGCTGCGTGGAGACCTCATAACAGCCTTCCAGTATCTGAAGGGGGCCTATAGGGATGGTGGGGAGGGACTCTTCATTAGGAACTGTAGTGATAGGACAAGGGGTAATGGGTTCAAACTTAAACAGGGGAAGTTTAGATTGGATATGAGGAAGAAATTCTTTACTGTGAGGGTGGGGAGGCACTGGCACAGGGAAGTGACAAATGCTCCATCTCTGACAGTGTGCAAGGCCAGGTTGGACAGAGCCTTGGGCAACATGGTCTAAGGTGAGGTATCCTTGCCCATGGCAGGGGGTTGGAACTGGATTGGTTTAAGATCTTTTCCAACCATTCTATGTTTCTGTGATAAACACAAAAGCTTATTTTTAGCAAAAAGGTGCTCTGTATCTTGCAGGAAACACGTCAATAAATAAAACTGACCAAGAAATGCAACCACAGCATGGAAGCTGACCAGCAACATTAGTCAGCTGTAAATTAAGGAATGGAGCTGTATGATTTCCGCTTGCTATAGAAGTTTTCCTTGTTGCTAAAGCCTGTTACAATCACCTTTGGTTGTAGCCACAAAGTGGCTACTGTAAGCACTCCGAATGTGTGTGGTTTTGTTTTCACAGGTTGTTAATGGCACAGCTAGTGGTGTCATCAGACTTTCTTCTTCAAATACCTAAAGACTAAGGATCAGACTCCAACTGCAGGACTCCTCCCGCTCTGTCACATCCAGCATCCACAATGGTTGATTTTCTAGCTGAAAACAATCTCTGTGGTCAGGCAATTCTTCGGATTGTCTCCTGTGGAAATGCCATCATTGCAGAACTTCTGAGACTTTCTGAATTTATTCCTGGTGTTTTCAGGCTAAAGGACAAAGCTGATCAACAGAAGTATGGGGATATCATATTTGATTTCAGTTATTTTAAGGTAAATCCATTTATTGTTAAACTTGTCCTTAAAGTGTTGGTGCCCTGCATAAGGTTTCTTCAGGTTATGAAACAGCCATTCTTGACTATTGTGTTTGTTACAAGCATTCTTCAGAACTGACTGTTGCAACTTCTTACTTGCTCAGATTTATCAATAATTCACCAAAGCAAAATAGTAGTTGGGATACGCTTGCATTTTAACATTCTGCTTCTGGGCTGTCTTGTATTTTATATCCTTCTGATCATACTCAGCCTTATCTTGCTCATTTCAGTAATCAAAACAGTTTTGGGAAGGTTCTGTGCATCGAGCCCTAGGCAGAAGAAAAGTATAACTGGTACCTACACTGAGAGTATCAGGGCAAGAAGGGAGTGGCAGTTGTAAGTGCATTCAAGGGTGGTCCCAGCTACACCTTTCAGGATGTTTGATTAGTCATCCAGCCTGTGAACTTAAGTAGATACCGATTGTATGAAACTTGATTATTGGATTCTGGGAGGTGGCATTATTATTTTTATTATTGGTATTTCCTGCAGGAATATTAAATTATATTTTCACTAGCAAGTTCTGAGCCTGTACAGTTGTTTTCCTTTGGAGCAGTACCATGGGCAAGATGCCATCTTCCTTTGGTTATCTGTAGCTTATTCTTTGAAGCCATGAAAACTGCTTTCCTGTTTGACAGCGCTGTGATTGTTCCTTCACTGGACTTGTCACTTGTGCTGAATAAAGAAATAAATCAGAGTAGTATCCATAAGAAACCCTTATTTCCCATACAAAATTAAGCTTCTTGCAGTACCTATTTCCCTCTGTCATTCTCCAGCATGAATATTAAGGAACTATTTAGGCTGACTTTATCTGTATCGTACAATACAAGAAGTGTCAATAGTAAAGTGTGTGTGGCGGGAGGTTATTTTATATTTTGTAAGAGTTGTAAATTTCAAGCATTGACTGTGAGCCTTGGACACTGAAAATTCCGAGCACAGATTTCCCAGATTACATTAGATGGAAGTGCCTGTTGGAAGTCTTTTTTTCTTACTCAAATTACTTGAAAACTTAAAATCAGATAGGTGTAATTGCTGAGAAATACAATTATCCCTAAAATAGTAGGATTTTTAAAAATTAAGGAAGCACAACAGTGCAGCTGCTTTTCAGAGTAAGCACCGCAAAAGCCATAAATGACATGCTTCTAAAGCAGAGATTAGTGAATTTACATCTATTTTCATTGCAAATGAATCATTTTGGTATTCATGTTTCTTAGACTTGCCTAATGAGAAGAGATTTGAGATTTTGAATATTCAGGCTGCTTACTTTGTCATTTGAACTTAATAGGCAGTGTGGGGCCTGTTTTTATCCTTTGTTTTATGTAGGTATTTTGTACAAGGAAAGAAGCAGAAGAGCATTTTTAAAACCACACAAAAACTTTCAGATGGTTGTTAACCTTGATATTTTAACTCTTTTTAGCTGTTTTCACAAGGTTTTATTGACTAAATCCCTTTAAGCCATGGTCTCATACTGTCATAAGTGGTCCATGGAATGACATTCCCAGTATTTTCAATGAAATGTTAACAATATTTACAATTAAATGTTAAAAGTGTTTTCACTTCAGTGGCAATGATAAGACCAAATGGTGGGTAGGAGAAATGTTGACAGTGGTAAATAGTTAGAAAAATGTGTGCTATTGCCTGAAGGAAGTCAGGCTCTTCATCCAACCCTTTTTCCCCCACGTAGTTGTTAATGACATTAACATGTTTCTGCATTAATTTGGAAGATTAGCACCAATCTAGATCCAGAGTCTGTTAAAAAACAGGTCTGATGGTTTTTAGCAGTTAAATGTGTGGGAAGGTACTAAGCTTTCTGGGCCTTAATGATATGATTTCTATCTGAGAAATCAATCAGATCGAATGTGTAAAGGAAAAACAATCCAGCACGGAGATTGTTACCTCTGCAAAAAGTACACAGTGGCTTCAGATAGATTGGGCCTTTACCAAAAGCATTAACTATTCTTTCCCATTGATTACGTGGGATAAATCTCATTTAAAATCTTTGCAGACAGTAAAAAAGCGGAACTGATGTTCAATCATAAAGTAGCTTGGAAACCCACAGATCCTTGTTTTAGTAAGAAATGCTCATTCTGATGTTGGGTGCCCAGTGGTTATATATTTTCTCTGTTCTACTAAAGGGAAATCGAATAGAGGTCAAAATCAAATATTTTGTCTAAAGGTGAATTTCTTTCCTTAGGGGCCTGAGACATGTGAAGGCAAACTGGAAGCTAAACCTGAGTTACTGGATTTAGATGAAGAGTTTCGTGAAAACAACATTGAAATTTTGACAAGATTTTATCTGGCTTTCCAGAGTGTACATAAATACATTGTAGATTTAAACAGGTATGGTATCTTAAATAAATGTGGCTTTTCTTAGACTAGATTACTATTTAATCTTAATAAGAAGAAGCTTTTTCCTTAGAGACTCAATACACTTGCAACTGGAAACCTGGATTGCTGGAGTGAACACTAACTTTTACTCCTGCTGTTGCCTACCAGCTTAAAATATGACTTGTAAACATTTAACCTCTCTACCTCATTTCCTTAATTGTAAGCAAAAGGTCGGTTTTGTCCTTTATTGGAGATTGTCTTGAAGATTCCTTAATAAAAGGAGACTCCATATTATTAAACTAATTTTTTTTTTTTGTGGTCTTGCAAGACTGAATATCAGGTAGGGTTTTTTTTCTTTAATTTTCATTGGCTTTATTTTCCTGAGCCTAATTTTTTGTGTTGGAGTTATCATATTCTCAGATTTGCTACTCTTACCAGTAAAAAGCAATGTAAAAGGTACAGTAAGTACTCTAAGAAAAATTTCCAAATAATCTTAAGCAAAAGAATCGGCTTTGTTAATGATCTTATAAGGTAAGATTAATTTAAAAAAATTAAATGTTTAACAATACTTACTAATAAGTAGTGATACTGTAATATCCTTTAGTAGGAAAAAATCTGTTGATCACAATGAACATATGCTATTTCTAGCTCTACTTTCCAAATTGCAATTGAGATCAATTGATGGTATTTCCAGGAGATATTTTTGAGGTAACTTGAAAATAGATGGTTTTACTAAATTTTGGAGTAGAAGTCTTTTCAGTACTCTTGGGCTGTTATTCACCCATAAGAAGATTGAAAAGATATTAGCTGTAAGTTACAAAGTATACTTTAGTGTCTTTCACATACATGGTCAGGTTATGGAAGGAGGTTTTTGCCGACTGGTTGACTTTAGCTGGGAGTTCCAGCCTCTCAAAGAGGCTACTAGAGTATCTCTTTGAAAACCTCCGTGCTGCTTGTACTAGGAAAGTGGTCTGATGTTCTGTTGATTTTCAGAGAAAATTGACCAATTGAGCTCTGAGGACACATGAATTGAGAGCAAAATAGTCAATGACCAACTCTTTGTTATAATTCCTAGGTATTTGGATGACCTCAATGAAGGAATTTACATCCAGCAAACATTAGAAACAGTCCTCCTTAATGAAGATGGCAAACAGCTTCTAGTAAGTATTGAACCCTTTTGTAATAGTAGAAAATGACCCAACTAGTTTAGTGCCAAACTTGACAAAGATTTCAGCTTACCAAATGCATGGAAATGCTGTGACTCACTTTAAGGAGGACAAAGACCAAAAATCTACAGCCATTTTTCATATTGCATTGGCGTATGTAGTTCACTTTGGGTTAGTATGCCAATACATGTTTGTCTTTACTACAAAATTGTGTTTCTGTGACATCCTTCCTTCCTTCTTTCTTCTTCCAAACAGTGTGAAGCGCTCTATTTATATGGAGTCATGCTACTGGTCATTGACCAGAAGATTGAAGGAGAAGTCAGAGAAAGAATGTTGGTTTCCTACTACAGATACAGGTAACATATATTGGTATGCAGAAGCCCTCAAGGCTGAAAGAGTGTAACGTGCAGTATAATCAGTTACTAATATACTTCAGTATAATCAGTTACCTAATTTTAGAATTGAGGTAAATGGAAATTTCGACACATTTTTGATTGACTGACTATATACAGATAGACTGAGAATTGCGCAGAGCTCTCTGAATATCAATAGAACTGCTTGCTTTAGCTCTGCTTGCAGGTCTGGCTGCAAAACTGGAACAACAGGTTTTTCCTTCTGTCACAATAGAAGTTTGAAGTCCAGTGGCAAATAAAGGTTCAGCTAAAGCTTTAATGCTTTGGTTTAAAGCATCAGCTATGAAAGTATCTTAGGTTCCCAAACATGCAAGCAAATTTTGGTGAAAAGTCCTATCTAGATGATAAATGTGTCACAGGTCAGACTTCTTGTAGTTACAGAGCTTGATTAGTCAAATCAAAGGTAGGTTGTCAGCATGATTGCATGACAGGGACTCAAAAGGTAGCAGCGCAAATCTTTTAACACGTATAAAAAAGGGGACATACTGTTCCTATGCTTCTTTATGCCTCTCAGTATATAAACTCCTCTGAATATAAAGCTACTTGTTTCTGTTCCTGAGTAAAGTTCATTTTTCTGTTTGTGTTTTCCGTGCTTATCCAGGATTCCAGTATGGACATTTATTAGTGGCCTCTTATAACATGATGATCATTATATTCATGGAGTAAACAACCACAAATCTCCCACACCATAGTGTCTCATAATTTTCTTGGAAGAAAGGCCTGGTTGCAAGAGGAGGGAGAGGAGGAAAGGGTTAGGTCCTACAGCTCAATTTTTGTTCCTTTCTTTTGTAAAACAGTGCAGCCCGTTCCTCTGCTGATTCCAATTTAGATGATATCTGTAAATTGCTCCGAAGCACTGGATACTCGAGCCAACCTGGAGCTAAAAGACCTCCGAACTACCCCGAGAGTTACTTCAGCAGGGTGCCCATAAGTGAAACATTCATTAGCATGGTTATTGGCCGCTTACGGTCAGATGACATTTATAACCAGGTAAGACACTGTGAGGTAAATGAAGGATCTAAAGATGAATGGAAAATGGTTTCTCAGTTTAGTTATTCAACCATGACACCCCAAAAGAATCAAAATCAAAGAATTACAGTGATTGGAAGGGATTTTTTGAGATCACCTCATCCAACCCCCTGCCTTAAGCAGGGTCAGCTAGAGCTGACTGCATCCAGTTGGGTTTTGAGCACCTCCAGAGATGCTGACTGCATGACTTCTCTGGTCAGCCTGCTCCAGTGTTTGGCCAACCTTGCAGTAAAAACCCCCTTTTTTGTTTAATGTCTTTAACTCATAAATGATTGGCTGCTCTTAATAACTCTGATTCCTTCTGAGTTTCCAATTCTTTTTGTTACTGCAAAGAGATTTATCACCCCTAAGTAGACAATGTGTTTAAAAAGGGACACTAATATTGCAGTTCTTAACTATGACAATTGTTCAGTTTGCATAGTATCCTCCTTGCCTCCTAGTATCTATATACTGTACTTTTTAATGCACTCCATAGTATTTTCAAGTGTTTTATGTTGCATTATAATATGTTCTGGTTTTTTTTGTTCTCTTTTTCTAGGTTTCAGCATACCCATTACCAGAACACCGCAGCACTGCTCTGGCAACTCAGGCTGCAATGCTCTATGTGATACTATATTTTGACCCTTCTATTCTTCACACTCAGCAAGCAAAAATGAGAGAGATAGTGGATAAATACTTTCCAGATAATTGGGTAAATATTAATTCTCTTTTAAATCTGTTCCCTGGATTTAATGTTATAGGAACAATTTACCTTATTTTTACAGTGTACATTATAGAAAATAATCATGTCCTGGAACTAGAATAGATTCTTCAGTGTGGAAATTGTATTTTGTTCAGAGTGAAGTGGTCTGAGCCAAACCACCTGGATAAGCATGGAAGGCTGTCTTTTGAAAGCCTTGATTATCCTCTCAAATGCTTAGATAAACTACACTCTGATACCATTGTGATAAGATGAATCTTAGAAAAATGAAGGCTGGAAGGTACTATAGGCATCTTCTAGTCCAGTTTTGTCCTCTAAGCAGGGTTAACTTAAAATTTAAATCAGGATGCTCAGTTAGTTTTGAAAATATCTAAGTGAATAAACTACAGCCACTGTGGGCACCTGCGGCTGTGCTTAATCACTGTCATGGTGAAGAATTTCTTCCTTCTCTACAACTGGAATTTCTCTTGCTGTAGACTGTGTCTGTTCCCTCTTGTCTTTTCACTCTGCACCTCTGAGGCAGGTCTGGCTCTGTCTTATACCTAACTTCCCTCTAATAGTAGAAAACCAGATTCAGGTCCCATAGTCATCTTTCTTCCATCTTACTCAAACCCATCTCCTGTAGCCGCTATTTACACAATGGGTCCCCTTAAGTGTCTTAGTGGACTTCTGTTTGATTCATTCCAGTTTGTTCATGTCTGTCTCATACTGAGGAGCCCAAATCTGGACACATGACTCTAAATGGGACCTTATGAGGGCTGACTAGATGGAAAAATCACTTCCCTCAGTCTGCTGAGTACAGTCTGGCTGCGGTAGCCTGATGTCTGATTGCTTTTTGTGGGGAGGACTGCATGTCTGATTCATGTTAAGTTTGTCCACCAGGGTGCCTAGGTCCTCTCCTGCAAAATCCTTACACAGTCAGTTCCCAGACTGTGCTGTTGCAAGGGTTTGGTTTTGTCCCAGGTGCAGGACTTTGTATTTATTGTTCTTGGACTTCATGTGGTTTCTGCTGGTGAATTCTAACAGCTTATCAGAGGACACTCTGGATGACAGTCTTTCTCTCCAACAAATCCCCCCACACTGATGTTATTGAAAGCTTGTGTAAGGATTCCTTCTGTGCCATTCTCCAAATACCTTTAGAAGCAAAACCAGTCACTCTGTGCAATTCTATAGACCTTTTCAGATGCAGTGTTCAAAATGGAATGACTGTGTGTCTCAGTATTGAGATGTAGGATTTCCAGAGACCCTAATCTGCAAAAAACTGCTACTGAAATAGGCTGGCGTGTAACAAGAGTCCCTATGTAGTCTGTATCACAGGAAATCAGACTTACACAAATCAATTTATTGTTTCTTTAATCTCTGTCGGTTTCAAATTATATTCTTCTGGACCGTAAGTGGAACAGTGAAGAAAAGAGGGAGGACATTGTAAGAGCTGGCTGTATTAATAGATACTAGAACCCCTTAGTTTCCAAAATACTGAAGGCTTATTTTAGAAAGGAGAACTTGACACTGTGGATTTTTTATTATGACAGCATTTTTACTCACTTGACTTCATAGTACAAACTGTTACTTTAATACAGCACTTATTTTCTTGTGATGGGATATGAATGAGCTGGCTGTATTGTGCAGAATACTTGACTCTTAGGCTGGTTTCAAATGATTGTTAGCAGTTGAAGTGTAGCCTTTTGAGGAACTGTCATCTACAGGAAATAATGAGCTTCACTTCAACAATATGAGAGGGAACCTCTTACCAGCAGACCAGTGTCCCATTTGCCTTTACTGGCTTCCTTTTTGACACTTTCAGAAGAGCTCAAAGGCTGACATTGTTCTCCTAGATGCGGGCATTCCTGAATGGAAGAGTATTGGAGCAACAGTGTGACAAAGCTCATAATGCCACAGATCTGTATATCCTTCATCTTTCAGAAACCCAAGGCTTCAGTTTTTAATCAAGTATCTTACAAACACATGTAAATCAATCACAGTTCTTTATTTTTAATCAAACTCATACTTGGGCTTGTGGTCTGAAATCAGTTCCTCTTTGCTCCTGAAACATCATAGCATGGAATCATAATTTCCTTCTCTTGGTGTTCACCAGAAAAGAAGCATTACATTGCATCTCAGTTTGGACCTTTGGACGTTTTCAGAGTAGGATTATTTCAGATGATTTCTCCCCATCATAGTTGTTTCCCCAGTTGCTTTAACCCCATCTTCTGCATAGCATCATAGAAATGAAAAAGAAGTCATAGGTTCAGGGGGAGGAAAAAGAGAAGCCAAGGATCATAAGTAGTGACTGAAAGAACTATCAGTTTGTTTTCAGAACCAACCCTCTTATTACCTGTGTGCCTTTTACTTCGAAGCCTTTTTACTCTTTCATTTCCAAAGGTGGTGAAGCAGAAAGTACAGCTACCCAAAAAAAGTTTAGTTACCTCATATTTATACCCAGAGCACACTGCTTTCTGCTTATATTGCTTAATGAAAAGTATGTCTTTTCCTTAATATAAATGCATCTTCTTGTTTTCTGCTTCTGATCTTAGGTGATAAGCATTTACATGGGAATCACCGTAAATCTAGCAGAAGCATGGGAACCCTACAAAGCTGCTAAAACTGCCCTCAACTACACGCTGGATCTTTCAAATGTCAAAGAGCAGGTATATAAACCAGAGTTAAGTATTTTTAGCCAGATCCAAGCTGTGTGGTCATCTCAAGTATATTAATATGACACTGATAATGTATGGCTCTTTCTTTCTTGCCTACAATTATTTGCATTACGTTCATGTACAATGCTTTGAGTATGTAATTTTCAACTTTGAATGAAAGATACTTCAGAGTTTCAAAATCTAGTTTTGCAGCACTACTTCTTTCATTTCCTCTTGCAGTGTTTGTTTCCCCTAAACGTTTCTGGGTTCTGATTTGACTAAATGGATGTTAGCACTCATCAACATGTTGTTCAGTACTGAGGTGTCTTAAGCTGACTGTAGTGTTTGGTCTTTCATAGACAACAGTTTTTAGAAGTGGCACATTTCTGCTGACCAGGCATGGCACTCATGACTTTTAGATGGGGCATCCCAAATGAAACAATAATCTGGAAAAAAGATCTGATTTTAAAAAGTGACGCCAGAATGTTGTATGCTGCAATGCAGTCAGTTCTTTTTATGGAAAATAATTATTTCCATGCCTAAAAAACTGAATAATATTGTATGCCAAATCAACAGATTGGTTAACTGATGACAGCTAAATGCCTCCTTAAATTCTGACCCCAGTGCTCAGGAAAGAACACACAGAAGTGTCTAACTAGGAGAACTGTATGTATTGTGTAACAAACTTAGGGAATACAAGTAGAAATATTACCTTCATCTTTAGGAGAGAAGTTCACTAACTGGAACTGACATTTAATTCCTAACAAGTATTGCCATTCTGGAACAGATTGTTGTTGTTGTTCTTTCTGATTAGGCACTTAAATACTAGTATCATCTTTTAGGAATAATTTCGAGAGAGTAGATAAGGGAATACAGGAAGTGTACAAGTTGCTTTTTTGAAACATGCTTCTTGCCTATGCTCTATGTTAAAAAATTTAGCTTGCATCCTATTACTACTAGTAGTAATGATATTTTTTATAGCACTTTCTGAACCTGTGTGCCCTTTAAGTTCTCTGGGAAGCCACAGTCACATTGCACAATTAAGGCAAGGATTATATTGATGCAAGCTTTGTATATTTGAAGGCAAGCAGATATGCTGCAGTCACTGAGCGAGTGCACACCCAGGTACAGCAGTTTCTCAAAGAGGGCTGTCTAAGAGAAGAGCTGGTGCTGGACAATATTCCCAAGCTGCTGAACTGCCTCCGGGACTGCAATGTCACTATCCGCTGGCTCATGCTTCACACTGCAGACACAGGTAAAGCTTCATGCACACCTTTCATTACAGAGCTGTCCATCCTGCTCTAGAGGTGCTTCATGTTGATCCTGAGGGAAGTTCAGTGTGTGCTGCTGTAGAAGTCAGCAGAGTTTCATCTAGTGTTCTCAGGAGGTTATTGAGCTGTTCCTTTGCTTTGCTTACAGTCTTCTAAAGCCTTTGGCTGAACCAGCACACATTCATTGCCTGAATTGTTGTGAGCCAGATAAAGGTATAAAAAGTAGTAGGAGAAGTCATGATCCTGTTATATAATACTCCACAGGAAAACTCTGGAAACTTTATCAGATAGTCCTCTACCTTATCACTTAAAGTTTTATATAGCACCAAAAGGAAAGCAGTAGCCAATTTCTGAGTATCTTAACAATTAATAGTTTAAAACCAAGAGTTCTATTCTGTTGAACTGAAATTCAACTGGAACTGAATAATGTCTCTCAGATGAGTTTGGGTCTGTAAGCTTACCTAGTTAGACATTCTGTTGGTCGAATGCCTTTGCTATCTTTGAGGCTTCTTGATATGTGAGAGGGCTTCTGTTACACTTCCATGTCTTTTCTTTAACAGCTTTAGAAATACTCATCTCTGGGCTTCTTAGTCAGGTGGAACAAATTCACATTTAGTTTGAAGAAGCCTGAAGAAGAGTTTTAAGAAGGCTGAAGCACCACAGAAACCTTAATTCTTTCCTGTTCTAAGGGAGGGTCATACAAGAGTGGTAAGATCCATGGAAATTAAGAATAAGTGAGGACTTAACATATCAGAGCAAAACGTTTGCAAGCTTTAGTAAAAAGAGTCTGTTTACAAAGATTGAAAAGCTTGGCCAAATTCCGTAACAGTGAAGAAATGCTGTGTTTCCGTTTTCAGCTTGTGATCCAAATAACAAACGTCTCCGCCAGATAAAGGATCAAATTCTAACAGACTCAAGGTACAACCCCAGGATCCTTTTCCAGCTTCTTCTGGATACAGCTCAGTTTGAATTCATTTTGAAAGAGGTAATGTGCTGCTGCCTTCTTCAGCATTTTCCCCTGGATGGCAGAACAGAGCTGAGGACTTCAATAGTAGTTGTACATTTACCAAGCAGTCCACTTGCAAATCACAATAATAATTCTTTATGTTAATTGTGAGTTTTCTGTAGGAGATTACAAACAGCTATTGCTTGGAAGTGACTTTTGCAGTCTCCTCAGTAATTGGCAGTTTTCATTCTTACCCACCATTTATGTTTACCCAGAATTCTGTATGAACATTCTGGTAACAGACATAATAAAATCTGAAAGGACTCTGCAGAAGTTTTTATCCTGCAATACCTCTCTTTTTCAGGCAGAAGCTTAACAGCCTGTGTATGTTGATATATTGCTAAGAAACCTCTTAGATCTATGTATGAAGTTCTGACATTTCTAAAAGGTTCCACGTGGATACTCTGGTGCTAAGCTGGTAGAATTAAGAGTGTGCTTCAGTTCACATTTCTCTGCATAGGCTGAGATGACTATGTGGAAGTGTAAGTCAGCATTAGACCTAAGTTTTCTAGGATATCTAAGCTAAAAATGTTAATTGATATTTTTGTGACTAAAAATCAACAGTATTGATTATTTTTTAAAATTCAGATCATTTCTATCACTGTATGTCATCATAGAATCATAGAAAGGTTTGCGTTGGAAGGGAGCTTAAAGGTTCTTTCAGCCCCCCTGCCATGGGCAGAGACACCTTTTACTAAACCAGGTTGCTCCAAGCCTCATCCAACCTGGCCTTGAACACTGCCAGGGATAAGGCAGTCACAGCTTCTCTGGGCAACCTGTGCCAGCGCCTCACTATCCTTTTAGTAAAAAGCAGAGCCACCATCACACTGGCTGCATTTCTTAATAGTTTTAATTTGGTATTTTATATTCTGGCAAGATCTTGGAAGTTACGTAGTGATCATCCTAAGTCTATTCCGTATGTTTTCAGAACTTATATTTCATGTATTGTAGTATGCCTTCTTTCCAGTTCTGCAAACCAAATGCTTCCTTTCCCAATAGATGTTCAAGCAGATGCTGTCAGAAAAACAAACCAAATGGGAGAGCTATAAAAAAGAGGGATCTGAAAGGATGACTGAGCTTGCTGACGTCTTCTCAGGAGTTAAACCTCTTACTAGAGTGGAGAAAAATGGTAACTATTAAAAACTAAACTGTGGCGGGGAAATAACTTTATTTCTAAACTGATACCAAAAGAACATACACGAGGCTAATACTGATAATAAAAAAATTTCATGTTCCTCAGCTGCTCCAGAAGAGTCCTACATGTCATCTTGATTAGGTGTTCTGCATACATTCCATATGTACACCATATTTAGGTACCTAATCTTTAGATGGCCCTATATTTAAAAATGTTTTTATTACTTTTCTTAACTATACTATCTCAGACTATGAAATGCCGATTCTCTTTTGTGTGTTTAATGGAGTGCACATTACTCTGTTCTATGTACAAAGGACTGTGGAGATCATATCCATTAAATATAGGGATGGTTTAATCTCTTCTCATTCTTTTACTTCTTGACTTCACTAAGTGGTATTCTCCAGTGACTTGCGTGTTGAATCTGTATTTCTTTCCAAATTTCTTGCTTTGTTTTTTGAAACTTTTTTTTCTTTCCTTGACCTGGTGTAAGAATAAAAATTGTACTTAACTCTTATTTGACCAGACTACTACTTAAAGTGTCCATGTTAGGGCAACATTTGCGATCAATCCCAAACAACAGAACTTGGAATGCAGGCAATTTTCTCACTTGCTGCCACATAAAACCAGAATTACCTTACAGAAGTATTTCTCTTTACCTTTTTGATGTTAGCAAACTTGTAGCTAAAACATAGAAAGTACACCTGCCAGGGCAATTAACATTATAATACAGTTCATAAAGCACAAATTCATGATTGAAATGGCTTTATCTCTGTATAGATTTTATAATGCATATTTGCATTGGTAGTTGTTTCTCTTTAACGTTGTATGTGAAACTTTCCTGAGTGTTTGCCGCTTTACAAGTCTGGATGTTGAAAGACCAGAAATGTAAAAGTAAGATGCAAACTTTTAAAATGATCTTTGTGTCTTTGTGGTTTATCACACATGCTAAGGTTTGATTCAGTTTTACTTGTTCTCACACAGAAAATCTTCAGGCGTGGTTCAGAGAAATCTCCAAGCAAATAATGTCTCTAAACTATGATGATTCAACTGCAGCAGGCAGAAAAACTGTGCAGCTAATACAGGCATTGGAAGAGGTATGGCAAAGACATTTTGACATAAATGACCTCAGCCTTTTGAAAAATAGTATTTGGTACCTGTGCACTGGCTTCCAATAGCTGAGTTACAGATCTGCAGTTTAACAGTCGTGTAAGTCTTTAGATCTTTGCAGTACTTGCTTGTAGACCTTGTGATTGTAAAACAAGAGTTATCATGAAAATCATGCCGCCTGGAGCTGAGGCTTAGAAGGGTTTTTCAGACAAATGAGTTCAGTATTAAACATGTGACAGCATTACTCATTTTGTTAGAAATTCTGAAACAAAATCCATTTGAAGACAGAGAGGGTTATTTGAAAGGCAAAATAAAAATATCCATATTTGTTTTGTGTACAGTTCTTCTACTTCCAGGGTATAAAAGAATACTCAAGCTGGTGTTCCACAGTACACCTTCTTGAGTAACTTTGTGAAATTTTTCATTCAACACACTCTAAAGTAGGCCAGGATTTGTTAAGTGTCTTACTGTAATAACATCACGAAGAAACATGACAGTTTACTGATTGTATTTGTATTCCTGCCCTTAAAGATGAGGTTTGGTTTTTAAATACAGGTCCAAGAGTTTCACCAGCTGGAAGCTAACCTGCAAGTTTGCCAGTTTCTGGCTGACACCCGCAAGTTTCTTCATCAGATGATCCGAACTATCAACATTAAAGAAGAGGTCTTGATCACCATGCAGATTGTTGGTGATCTTTCATATGCTTGGCAATTAATTGACAGGTATCTTAGCAGGAGCTTCTTCCTTCAGTCATCATTTGTGAAACTTGTGGGAAATAACCTGTATGAATAGTATTAATACTATAAACTGTCCAGTTTAGAAGTGGTCTTAAAGCTTTGTTCTATGAGTTGTTGAGTACAACTCTCATCGAGTTGAGTGAGAACATGCCAACAGCCATCTTTGGCCTGTTGTTAGCTGCAGGTTAAGTGATACTGTAACTTTATACTGTCTATCCTGTTCCAATTTTCTAAGCTTATATCTCCAGCTTTTAGTCTAATTAAGTGTTCTCCAAAATGCTGGAATTCCCCTTTCAACCAAAAATGAACAAGGAAAGTAAAATGTTAGAGAATACCTTTTCTGTGGTGTGATTTTGCTGAGCTGCTTGGCTATTAATGCTTCCAGATGCCCTCTCCTTTTGCCCCACCTACTCCTTTATCATATAGGTTTTTCTAACCAGTAGCACTAAAGACCAGAATCTCCCATTAGTGAAGTTCTTCAGTGATCTTCTGTGCCATTTCTAGATTACACTGGTGCTGATGACATACAATTTAACAGCTGAAAATAGGAGTTTCAAGGGAAGAAACTTACTTGTTTTGTTTGTTTCCTACCCCAGTTTCACATCTATTATGCAGGAAAGCATAAGAGTCAGTCCGTCTATGGTAACTAAACTCAGAGCCACTTTCCTAAAGGTAAGTGTGAACAACAGTTAACGTACTTGAAAGCTGCAGGTCAACCAAAGCATTTGTTAAATAGGCCTTAAGTCTGTGAAGTCGTAAAAGTGTCAAAACTTCCTTTTGCCAACATTGTCTACATCCATATTTTTTAGACTGTATTAAATTAACTCGAGGTTAGTTTTAAAGAAAATTAAACCAAGTTATACATGTTTTTTAATGCAACCAGTTATATTGCTGTTGTTGGACAAGTAAGTCTCATCATCCAGCTTCTTCCTATTACAGTTATTTGCTGGAGACATTGGATGGGATCCTCTGCATGTGTATCAGAGGAGGCTGAAGGAATTACCGAAGTTATGTGGCTATCCCCTTTGTCTGTCATGAGGAAGATCTGGAAATGTTTTCTGTAGAAAAAAGAATGGGAAACAGCATGAGGGAAGGTGTAAAATTACAATAACAAAATAATAAGAGGAATTTAGCCTTATAGACCATTGGACCTTTTGACTTTTACCTTTTTTTCTTCTGGTTTTGGGGTTTTTTGTGTATTGGCAAACCTGATATAACACTGCTCTTTAGAAAGAATCCAGTGCTTCGAGTTGTCAGTTAAGAGCCTGAGCAAGAGAATTCAAGCATATAATTTACATTAGAAAATCAGACATGTGCAGTTAAAATGTTATCATCTATTTCTAGCTTGCTTCTGCTCTTGACTTGCCACTTCTCCGCATCAATCAAGCAAACAGCCCTGATCTTCTCAGTGTATCACAGTATTATTCTGGCGAGTTGGTTTCCTATGTAAGAAAGGTACGTGTTGAAAGAGGCAGAATTCTCTTGTTTTCTAATTACTTTTTCCTAATTAAAGGTTACTGGGTGATCTTTAAGGTCCCTTCCAATCCAAAGCATTCAATGTTTTTTAACTATTTTTTTTAATGAGAATGTGCTGACTCTGTTTCTTCTCATTTACGAAGGTTCTCCAGATAATTCCAGAAAGCATGTTTACGTCTCTTCTCAAAATTATAAAGCTTCAGACTCATGATATTATTGAAGTGCCTACTCGCCTGGATAAGGACAAGCTGCGAGATTATGCTCAGCTTGGACCACGATACGAGGTGCAGTTAAAACAGGGCATTCCAATAAAGCATATCTTATAGGTGACCAGCTTCAGTGTGAGTTTAAATAGGTACAGCTCCACAGACTTACGCTCCAACAGTGAACTTGGATTTGTTGACTGAGTAAGAATTAAAAATGACTAGTGTTACTGTAAGTAGAGCTGAGGTGTCATGAGGACAGATAAGTCACTTTTGCTCTTTTATTTGTGAAAGTTTAAAATTGTGGTCTTGCAGAAAAGGGAAAGAAAACCAAATACAGTTATAAATAAACATAAGGATATTGGGACTTATTTGCAGGAGAGAGAACCCTAAAAGCCCAAGTCTGAAATGAAGACCCCTGCTTCTGGAATGCTTGTTCCAGCAGAAGGTCTAAGACTGAATAAGCCAGCAGGGTTAAGCTTTTTGCTGCCTTCAAATGTGAAGACAGGATGGAGGCATGTTGATTTGATCAGATGAAGCTGTATTGCTCATCAGCTTTTTGGCTGTGCATTTTTTCCTGCTCTGTCAGTTACACTGTCACAAAGTATAGAACAAGATGTAAAATTGAAACTATGTGAGTGCAAATTTAATCTAAAATAGGAAGCTACCACTGGAAAAGTACTTTCATTTTCTTGGAGTAAATATTTGAATCTATTGCTTCACTTCGATAACTTGTATTTGCTTTTTCTCTCAAAGGTTGCCAAGCTAACCCATGCCATTTCCATTTTCACTGAAGGTATCCTCATGATGAAAACTACTTTAGTTGGTATTATCAAGGTAATGTTCCATTATTTCAGTAGGAAAAAGTCATTTGGTGGCAAGTAGCACTTTAGCACAGGTATTTCAGCACATTAAGAAAAACCTCGAGGGAAGCTAAAAAGACAAGAAAGTCAGTTTGCATATGAATTTTCAGTGATGCTAAACTTGGCATCTTGGTAAGAACCATATTATGGTAGTTAAGAACCCACAGTCCTCATTATAAATAGATTCATCAAACTTAATGGATGATCTTTGCTTTTTGTCCCTCCTGAAAGGCTTTTCTGAAGAACTGTTTCTGCCATTGGCAAAGACTGCTCGTCCTACATTAAGATACCTCTTTCAGGACCGTGGGCAAGGATTCTTGAAAAAACACACACTTTTTAATGCATACTGGCTTTTTATAATTGTACAGCATTCCCAGTGGATTATGAGCAAAGGGCGAATATGGGAACTATAAACCTTTGCTGCTCAACTTCAAAATCTACTATCCATTAGAAGTATTTAAATATTTATTCTTTGGACAAGTGGGGATGGGAAAGTACATCTGTTTGCAGTGCTTTCCAGTTCACCATAAGCACTTAATATCTCAGTACAAACTAAACCCTTCCTATGTGATTTTATACCTTTCTGACTTTAAGAAATAAAATGCTTCTTCTACTTAGGTGGACCCAAAACAGTTGCTAGAGGATGGAATAAGGAAGGAGCTGGTAAAACGGGTAGCCCTAGCTCTTCACAGGGGACTTATCTTTAATCCCAGAGCCAAGGTGGGTAACAGCTTGATTTGATTTTATATTTTATGTATCTTGGGTTTGCTGGGACCTCTTTATTCTGCTAGTTTCTAGAAAATAATTCATACTTGAAAAAAACTAAAACTTTTGAAATTTTTGAAGGTTACTTGCTCTGATTATTTAATGTTCAAATGAGGTTTTAAACTGGTAAGAATAGACAGAATTCAAAGCACTTATTTTTATTCCATTGCCAAGTGTGTCCTATCAATTCTGAGTTCACAATTCTGTCTTTGTAACGGCTGATGATAAAACATGATATATATAAGCCAGGTATATACAGAAAGGAAATGGCAGAATAAGGAGTGCGAGTTCTTGCTTTGATCCTGTCCAAATCCTTGAGTCTCATAGATGAATCAATAGTTCCACTGAAGCCTAAAATAAACACTAAAAGCAGGAAGGAAAAATACTAAGAATTATTTCAGATATCAACCAACCTTTGATAAATTTCTAAGTGCCTTTCAGTTCTGGCTGGAGCACAGTGAAATCCTCCAGAGGTGGTTGTGTAAAGGCATTTAGAAGCCTTTTGCATTTTCTTTGTATTCTGCCTGTTCACAGCTTTGTTTTTATCTTTTTTGGTGTTTTTCCCATCTGTAGCCAAGTGAACTGATGCCCAAGCTAAAAGAAATGGCAGCTACAATGGATGGATTCCATCGCTCATTTGAATATATCCAGGATTATGTCAACATATATGGTTTGAAAATTTGGCAAGAGGAAGTGTCTCGTATTATCAACTACAATGTGGAACAGGAGTGCAATAACTTCTTAAGAACAAAGGTGCTAGTCAAAAACAAGAACAAGTAAAAAGTTGATAAATGTCTTTATATTTGGATGTTAAAACTTGTGACTGATAGAGCGTATATATCCAGTTGTGCACAGTTTATACTGTTGTGACTTCAACTAAATGTGCTAACTACTGTGTAAAACATCTGCCCCCAGCTTTTTTTCTGAACGATTTCAGCATCCCCACTGCATTAGTCATACATAAGAAGAGCAAAATACCCCAAACAGAGTATTTTAGTATCTCTTGACAGTGAATAATATCATGGAATCATTGAACACCAGGTTGGAAGGAACCTCAGGGATCATCTGATCCAACCTTTCTAGGCAAAGCATGACCTAGACTGGGTGTCCCAGCACCCTGGCCAACTGAATCTTCACCAGTGTTGGGAAAGCCACCACTTCCCTGTGGAGATTATTCCAATGGCTGGTTGCTCACGTTGTGAAAAATGTTCCTCTTGTGTCGAATCAGAATCTCCCCAGGAGTAACTTGTGCCCATTACCCCTCATCTTTTCCATGTGACTCCTTGTAAAAAGGAGTAAAAAATAATTACTGAATCACTGTAGTCATCTCTGAATCTGTTGTTAGCCATGAGAGTGCAGGTGAGAGGGACTGCAGTAGTTACTGGCTCTACTTCACAAGTGGTGGGATGAAGAGATCTTAAATTTGGCTAACAAAATGTTGGCTAGTCTTACTGCAGAAGGGAAGAGATGCAGTTCTCACCAGGCTGTAGGTAGTTCTCTCAAAGTCCACACTACTCTCTGCTTGCTCTTTGTCATAAGGCTCATTCCTTTTGATTTGTTTTTTATAGTGTTTTGCTGTCTATAATTTGAGATACGGTTTTACAGTGTAAACAAAAGGAGTAATGTTTCTAAGCAAATTAAAACCATGCAATGGTAACACTGCAAATTTAAATTTGTTTTTCAGATTCAAGACTGGCAAAGCATATACCAGTCTGCTCATATTCCAATACCAAAATTCACACCTGTGGATGAATCTGTAACATTTATTGGTCGGCTTTGTAGAGAAATCCTGAGGATCACTGACCCAAAGTAAGTACTGTGTGTCCACAAGCTTGTATTACAGCACCATGCATTGGATTGCTCCAATTCTACTATATACAAACAAGAAAATATGCAACAAATAGTTTTTCCTTAGCTATCTTATCACCACTTTTACCTAAAACCAAATCTGCCCAGTCCTGCACGTTTTAAATACTGATCTAGAAAAGTTGTGATTTTAGCCCAAGAAGGAAAACAGTGTGTTACACGAACAGAGGAGAGAGAAAACAGGGGTGACAGAATCGCTGTGGAGAGGGGAGTAACTAACTTCGCCTGAGATGCTTGGAGTCATAGAATCGTAGAATGGTTCAGGTTGGAAAGGACCTTAAGATCTTCTAGTTCCAGCCCCCAACCATGAACGGGGACACCTCACCCTAGACCATGTTACCCAAGGCCTTGTCCGAGCTGGCCTTGAACACTGCCAGAGATGGAGCATTCACCACTTCTTTGGACAATCTGTGCCAGTGCCTTAACACCCTCACAGTTAAGAACTTCTTCCTTGTATCTAACTTGAAAAGAGCCTTTCTAATCTCTGCCTGAATAACACATTACTCAGATTACCACAGGAACTACCTGCAGGATATTATTCTGAAGTAGTTGTTTGTTTAATTTTTCCTCAGAATCACGTGTTACATTGACCAAATGAATACTTGGTATGATATCAAAACTCATCAGGAAGTAACCAGTAGTCGTCTTTTCTCTGAGATCCAAGACACTTTAGGTACCTTTGGTCTCAATGGCTTGGACAGGCTGCTTTGTTTCATGATTGTAAAGGAGCTGCAGGTAATTTCCAGACTTTGATTTCTCAAGGTCATGATGCTTTTACTGTTGACTAGCTTCTAGGGAAATAAAAAAATCTGTTCATTTTTGAGATGCTAAGTTGAAATCAAATGCATTTGAAAAATGTATGTTCAAGCATGAAGGTAAGAATATATTTGAAGGTAAGAATTCAGTTTCAGATATAAACACGAAAGTCAGTACTCTTGAATAAATGCTGCTGTGTAACACCAGGTTGGGTGCTACATCAAACACTGGATTGCAGGGAATGCCTTTTGGAGGTATACACTTTGACCTGAGATCAACTTTTAAGTATGCACGACCCCTGTTTTTTCTGTCTAGATATCAAAAAAAGAATTAGATCATTTGGGTCTACCATGATATAAATAGGGTGCTATTTCTATGTAATGACTTTTCCCCTAATGACTTTATGTGAACATATTGATGAAAGGGATCCATGAATTATCCTATGAGTGATTAGCATAATTCGGAAAAGCACAGAGTCTAACTATGGAATTCCTCAGCTCTTTGTCCATGGTGATATTGTACGTGTGTGAGGATTTTACTTCAATCTTTCTTTTATTTAGAATTTCCTCAGTATGTTTCAGAGAAATATATTGCGTGACAGGACAATACAGGATACCTTAAAAGCACTTATGAATGCTGTCAGTCCTCTGAAAGGAATTATAGGTAAGTGCTTGCTGCTTAAGGCAGAAGAAAGCCGTTGTTCTTAGTACACTTGCGTTTATTTCTCTCCTTTTTCTCTTTTAATGCCTCACCCTTTTTTCTATTCTCAGCAAATTCAAACAAGGTTTATTCCACAGCCATTGCAAAAACTCAGAAGATCTGGACAGCGTATTTAGACTCCATAATGAAGGTAGGTTTTACCTGGTCCCATTAACATGTCTCTTATCATCTCTCTGTAATGATATTTTGCAACTAGTTTTTTCAGAGCACTGTGAACATTTGTGTATGTTACTGAAGAGGAAAGGTAAGGGAAAGAAGGGAAAGGATGACTGCAGCAAGCCTCTCTGATGGTTTGTATGCCTTCCATTGCTGACCCTAAGGTCTAGGGAGAGGTGGAGAAAAGAGCACAAGGACTTTCACATACCAGTGGAAAAAAAGCAAGTATCTGGGACTTTGTACCTGTTACCTTGTTAGTGCCCTCGCACTGTCTGTATTTGCTACTGTGAACTGTATAAATCTTGAGCTCTGTGACTACTCCTCTGACCACACTGCAACTGGAGTCTGTCAGCTCTGGCTGCTGGCCCTGTGACCAAACTAGGGAAGTTAACTCCTGCCACTCTGTATGTCCCTGCTTTGGGCAGCCCTACAAAGGGTGTTAGTACTTTGTGTAATCTATTTAAATGTAAACTGCTTCTAAGCTTTTCCTTAGTTTGACTTCACTTTTCCTTCATTGCATTCAGTCTAACACCTCAGCCTTTTAATGTTTGTTTTATTCAACAGGTTGGTCAGATGCAGATTTTGAGACGCCAGATTACCAATGAATTAAACTATTCCTGCAGATTTGACTCCAAGCATTTGGCTGCTGCTTTGGAGAATCTCAATAAGTAAGAAGCTGAATGCGCTGAAGAGCTGCATATATCACTGTGGTGTATAATTGTTATCAACTCAGCAATCCTTAAAATCTAAATCATGGCAAAATGTGGAGTCTGAATGCATTCAGGTTTTTGCTGATGAGTATTTGAATTCAAACCCAACAAAACCAGTAAAGATAAGTAACTTTGCAAGTAATCTGTTTGGTTCTACCTGGATTTGAGGTCAGATATGGGTGAGAAGAACAAACAGTGAGGATGTGTGGGGCTGATCTTGAAACAAATCTGACATTTGTAAAAAGATGCTCCAAAAAAGGTGGTTTACTACTGCTTGTAACCATGTACAGGTTTTGTGTCTTTGAGGGGTTTACATTACTACGAGCTGTGGCGCTGTGTAAGGTTTATTGGTGATAATTTAAATATGTATTTAATATAATCAGTTGCCTTTCCTTTTAGAGCAATACTGGCTGACATTGAAGCACATTATCAGAACCCATCACTACCTTATCCTAAGGAGGACAACACTCTTTTGTATGAAATCACAGCCTATCTGGAAGCAGCTGGCATTCACAATCCATTAAATAAGGTCAGGCTTACATTCCAGTGCTCTGTAAAGTTTGCTTTTTCTGCTTTATTGTTAACTAAGAAAAAAACCATACCTGGAAGAACTGTGTTCCTCTGTTGTTTTTTCCCCTCAGATCTACATAACAACAAAACGTCTGCCGTATTTTCCCACCGTCAATTTCCTCTTTCTAATTTCCCAGTTTCCGAAACTTCAGTACAACAGAAATTTAGGTATTGTATAAGTTGTTATTTGTCTAAATCTAGTGAAAATTGATGTGAAACCATCTGTAGAGAAGAGAGTCAAATTATCTGCATAGAAATTCTAGTGATAGGATAAGGAATAATGGGTTCAAACCAAAACAGGGGAAGTTCAGGTTAGATATAAGGAGGAAGTTCTTTACTGTGAGGGTGGGGAGGCACTGGAATAGGTTGCCCAAGGAAGTGGTAAATGCCCCATCCCTGGTGGTGTTCAAGGCCAGGTTGGACAGAGCCTTGGGTGGCGTGGTTTAGTGGGAGGTGTCCTTGTCCATGGCAAGGGGTTGGAACTTGATGATCTTAAGGTCCTTTCCAACCCCAGCCATTCTATAACTCTATGTCCAGGCAGTTCTGTTATAATATTGTAGCCAAATACAGTGGAGTAGGAAGTAGGCTCCAAAGTCCTGACTTTTTCATCCCATCCTATGCCTTAGTTAATATCATTAAGCCATTTGCTATGGAAGAAATGCTTTGGGTGGGAAAGGACCTTAAGATCATCAAGTTCCAACCCCCTGCCATGGCCAGGGATGCCTCACTCTAAACCGTGTTGCCCAAGGCTCTGTCCAGCCTGGCCTCGAACACCGACAGGGATGAAGCATTCACCACTTCTCTGGGCTGCCTGTTCCAGTGCTTCACCACCCTCACAGTAAAGAACTTCTTCCTAATGTCCAGCCTGAACTTCCCCCAGTATGAAGCAGACAGACTGTGGTCCCGTTATGCTGTCTGAATGCTAATGCCAAAACAAAGTGGGTTTTTTTAAATCAGAGCCATGGCCCGGACTGTCGGTTTCATTAATTGTCAAGTTTTCTGCATGGGCAAGCAGAAGGGGAGGTACAGCAAAAAAAAACCTCAGGGGAGGATATTAGCTAATTTAGCCTCTGCTATAGATAATATGTTCTGTTTCATAAATGTGCTGTTTTGGGGTGGGTTTTGGGTGCAGGAGTGGTGTGCAAGCGGCCAGCTGACCAGATAGACTGGCTGCCTCTAGTTTTGGGACTCCTTACCCTGTTGAAACAGTTTCACTCGAGATACACAGAACAATTTCTGGCTCTCATCGGTCAGTTTATTCGTTCAACAATGGAGCAGTGCACAAGGTACCCATCTTTTACTCTTTCCCTAAAGATCACCTCTGTGACGAGGACTTCAGTAGTATTATCACTGCTTTGTCAGTGTGTTTTTCTAGCAGAGTATATTTGACTTAAAAACAACAATATATTTGACTAAATACAAGATTGAAATACTGTTTCATTCTGTAATGGAATCACATGGTACCTAGCAGAGATGGTGTTGTTTGAAGGCTGGCATTTGCATATAATTTTATCCAAACAGCTGATCAGCTAGTAAGTGTTTGCTCTTCACGGTGGTTGAATTTTAGCCAGAAGATACCAGAGATGCCTGCTGATGTAGTGGGTGCCCTCATGTTCCTGGAGGATTACATTCGCTACACAAAGCTACCAAGGAAGGTAAGAAAAAATCCCATATGTAGCAGTGAGCAGACCTGTTCAGGTGAGCTAGATCTTGGTTTATGCTGTGGTTGTGTACTAGCAGTTTGATCACATGTATCTGCTCTGGAACCTGCATCATCTGTAAGCACATACACAAAATAATGGACTTGCTGACTTTGCCCCAAGCAGTACTGACCCTTTTTCAGGGTGTTCTGACTTCCAAAAGGAAATAGAGGTGAAAAATCTGTTGCCTGATAGGAACGGCTCATAACAAATTCTTTTACCTTCTATGAGCTACAGTTGTGTTACTTATGTACTTTGTGTAACTGTTCCTGTATTACGTCATTATGGAAAAACTCGTTTCTAAAGGGGATACAAAATACAGAAAAGATTTCTATTTTGCGCGCATTTGAGGCTGTTCCATTTTGTCCTCAGAGAGCCTGTACATTGCTGGGGGCTTTTGGGAAAGGAAGAAATCAAATAGAAGTTTAGAGATGTTGCAGAATTAAGTGGTAATAGAACAGCAGTATTATAAATGCAGGGCAAAAAAGCTAAATAGCAACTTAAATTTTGGTGAAATACCATTTCTAGTCCTTGATCCCACTCCCTTCCTGCCAATGGCTTCCCAGGCACCTTCTTTATTTCACATGCAAGGGAAGTTCTGAAAGTGGTCTTGTAGAGACACTCCATTTTAGGGTTCGATGCAGTTTAACTGCATTTGAAGACCACAGAATCAGCCAGGTTGGAAAAGACCTTTACCCAAGCACTGCCAAGACCACCACTAAGCCATGTCACTGAGAGCCTCATCTGCATGGTTTGTGAAGACTTGCAGGGACAGTGACTGTTTGTCAGCAGTCTGCTTCCTTGGGCAGTTTGCTGCTATGGCTTATTTTTATGCCACATATGAATAATCCCATTGGCTATAGGCTGTACCTCAATGCTTCAGGTCAGAACTGGCGCTTGGTTCATAGATCAGATGTGCTTGTTAATGGGTGACTAGAGCATACAATGAATAATGAAGAAACAATTAAGAATAATGAAAGGCACACCTAACTGTGCCTTCCTGTTTACTCCAGGTTGTTGAAGCCCACGTGCCTAGCTTCATTTTTGATGAATTCAGAACTGTTCTATGAATATGGAGAAGGACCAAGTCTTTCCCCCAAACCTGAACAAGGAGTTAGGGATGGGGGATGGGACAAGAGCAGCTTTTCAGAACCGTGTCTTTTCTGTGCTTTAAGACAGTACCTACAACTGTCCCAGTGGACTGTAACCGTCAGCCCTACTCTATGTAACTAACACTTGTTTAAATGGTGACATGAGACACAGTTTGTATCTCATGCACACAGTGCACATTTTGTACTGTGCATTATAAATGCTGTATGGAACTGTTTGTGTATAAATCAAGTAGGTTTTTGTTCTGAAGAACTGTCTGTGGAAGCTTGACTTTTATATCACAAAGGAACAATGAAATTGGAAATAAAGGTGTTGGATAAGTTGCCAGGACTGATGATTCCTGAGTGTCAATTTTTCTCTTTAAAGAGCAATTAGTGAGAATGTGCATGCAGTGAAAGGAGGTTTGGTGCCTGCCTCTGCTCTGCACAAAGTTGATTTTCCTCTGTAGAGGACAGAAAGAACTAACTAAATACCCACGGCTGAAACATTGATTATGCTATTGAAAAGCACACATACTTCTTCTAGTGCAGCTGTAACATAACTGATGTTGGGGGTGAGTATTCAGGTAACTTTCAGTCTTGGTATGGAACATTTTACACCTTCTTGCTCAGGGCTGCTGTGGAAAGGCCAGTGGGATGTTATTTTGTCATTGGGACGGCATGGTGGTTAGGAGACTGGAAGGGAGGAAGCAAATGCAAGAGCTGAAGGGAAGGGTTTCTTGCAAAGAGATGTTCATGGTACTGAGACAGGCTGGAGGGGCTAGATGGCAAATCACTCCTTGTTGAAGAAAGGAAGAGCAAAGAAAGGGTGAGCTAGGTGCAAAGCCCCAGGACACTTGTCCTGTCTGCGTCACCCTCTGGCTGCAGTGAAGATGTTTGTGTTCACCTACACAAGTACCCCAGCCTTTGCCCTGGAAACAAGAGCAGGGACCATGCTCCCCTCCAGTACAGCTGATGCAGGGATCTGGCCCCCCACCTTCCATCCCTGCTACAGTGGAGCCAGTATAGTACATAACAGGTTTGGGCTCTGCTGGCTACTGCTGCAGGAGCAGCCCTAGTTCATAGAAATCACTCATTGGCACAAGAATAAATAGAGTAAGATTAATGAATGTGAGAGGGAAAGCAATGGATCAAGGAGACTGTAATCTTGCAGCTAGCAGGGTATCCACAGCATCTGGATCAAGCGAGGATCACGGGAGCTCATGAACATGTCACAGGGCATGATTTGTCAAACATGGAAAACACGGGCAGCAAATGCCTCCAGTCATAAGGAAGGTGAAGCTTCACCTCCTAAACCTTAACAGCGGGTTTTTCTGTATGTTCAAATACAGGTGAGGGCTATGTCTGTGCTGTGCGTCCCATGTAGCATGAGGCAGTTGTTGCTGGGCTCAGCACGGTGCTCAGGAAGCTGCACATGGACATGTCCAGGATCTCAGTATTCACTCCAAATCCCATGAAACATGTCAGGACCCATCCTGTGACACAAGAACCGCCTCGCACGGCTCACACCTAAACCAGGGCAGCCTGATCCACCTGTGCTGGAAATGGGCCCTGCTCAGTGCTAATCCCCTTCCCTTCCACACCACACCCAGGAGGTGCCCGTGGTCCTGGTGTGTCTCCTACCATAGATGAAGCCTTCATGCTCGAGCCACTGCTCAGCTATAGACCCTCACCCTTCTGCAAGCTTCCCCTTCTTGTCCTGCACCAAGAGAACCCCCTCCTGCATCCTGAAGGAACCTGTGAAGTCAAACCCTCACCAATGGTACTGCCAAAAGTAAGGTCGGTCTAGGGCCGGGTTCTAGACCACGCTAACCTGCAAGTGCAAGGTGTCTCTGCCTGGGGCAGGGAGGGTGGAACCAGATGATCTTGGAGATCCCTTCCAACCCAAACCATTCTGTGAGTCTATGAAGCATACAGACAGCAGGTAGAGGAAGTTGTTATTTGTGCATTCAATTCTATATACTTTCACTACTCACTATATTTTCAGGCCCATACATCTACCAGCCCCTATATTGGACCTAACAAAAATCACACCTGGGAAGACAGTGTTAAGATGCTGTAGCCTGAAAAATGTGAATCTGCACCCAAAGCAAACACTGCATTGCAGAAACCTGACAAAGCAGCGGCTGTGCAAGAGCAGCCCACAGGAAACAAGGTACTGAGCTGAGGAAAACCCAATGTTCCCATGCAAAAACAAACTACCCACTGTAATAGCGGAGGTGGAACCAGTTAAAATCATATATGAGAATGCAACACACCCCACCAAGTTATGTGGGTGCTTTTCCAGGACTGTTCACTGTGGATGCAAGGCACTATCAATGCATGTCTTCACATGAACAAGAGCTTCAGGATTTCACCTACGGTCCTGATGATGGCGATTGCCCTGCAACCCCTGTGTGAGCACCAGCTCTGAACCCCGGCTGTGATGCCACAAGCTGCTTCTTCCGTGGCTCTTCACTACTTCTGCCATCTGAGAACCACCAACAGCCCAACGCTTCACAGCTCCTCCTGACCCTGCCTGAGTCATTCCCAGCTTCAGCTCTGCCACACATCAGTCATTCAAGGGCTCACTTCATGTGGAGCTGTAGGTTTTTGCTGTAGCCCTTCCCTAAGAGCTCCCGACAGCCTGTTCACCTTTCCATCTGCTGCTGCGAGCCAGTGGTAGCTTGCAGAGGACCGGTCACAGCGAGTCCAGTTGTGTTCCACCGTCCAATTCATGTTACTTTGCTTATGCTGGCAGTGGATTCCAGTCACTACCCAGGATACTCTGCAGCTTTTGTTTTCAGTGCCTTGAATAACTTTATCTCAGCAAACTCTGTCACGCTGCTGTTCGGTGCCCAGCACAGGAGCTTGCACAGCTCTTTGGAGCTCCACAGGGAACAATTCAGGACCTGCTGACACTGGTGTCCATGTAGGAATGTCGCGCTGAGCAAGCCAGAATCGCACGATGGATAATTTATCAACTGCCCATAGTTACTCTGGACTTTGGTCTGGTCCAGAACACACAGGCTGGTTCCAGGAGCAGTATGAGCACCGATTCCTGCCCCCCTGACACAACACAGGCAGTGTACTGCCTTGGTGGCACAGCGAATAGCAGGTTTGGGGACGCAGGAGCAGCCTGTGAAGTAGCTCAGGTCACAGCTTCCACATGGGAGCCCAGTGCAGGAAACACGCTCCATGCACCTTTCCCATCTATAACCCGAGTCGTGTACTGCAGCACGTTCAGGTTGCAAATGTGAAGCAAGGACTAGAAAACAGAGTGGGAGGAGGCAGAGGTGAAGCGCATGGCAAGAGGGGGAAAGACAAGGCAGAACCTGTAATTATGAGGGAGTGAGCGATGCGTTTCAGTCACCCCTTTTTTCCTATTTCCAGATGTTTGGAAACCCCAGTGGCAACACTGGTGCCACCGATTACAGCTCCAGTGTGGCTCTTCAAAACCAGATCACTGCGCAGCTGAGACAGACCTTGGGTAACACTGATGCGCACCAGCGCAGCGCCCCTGTTACCGGCTGCTGGCTGGTTTGCCCCTGCAGTGTTCTGCAGATCCAGTGGGACAGGTTTAAGTGTGAAGTCTGCCAAGTGCTGTTCAGGGACATTAACAAACCATTTACAGCGACAGAAAAGAGGCTTCTCTTTCCCTCTGCTGCAGAGCAGACTGTGTAAGCCCCTGATCACATTGGCTCTCCAGAGAGGGCATCGTAACAGTGCCCAAGATTCCTCACATCACGTTGCACTGCCACTGCCTCAGAAGCACAACCAAGTCCTAAGTGACAAAACCCAGCAGCTGATCCAGGACTAACCAAGTGCTTTCTCTTTGTTCCGGGTGGTTAAAGGGAAGGTGAGAGGAAAATCAACAGTGCTCTGCCTCTTGCTTGCACTGGAGATGAGGGAACACACGCACAGCCACAGCAGGTATTGCTCCTCACACAGAGCCCAACAGCTCAGGCCTGCTCTAGCACAGCCTTTATAGCCATGATGAAAGAATCAAACCTCTCATTTCCCCATAGATTCCCAGTAAAGAGCTTATTCAAAAAAACCAAGCCCCGAAAACTAGAGGAACAAGAACACTCAACCTACAAATGGTTCAAACCCCTCCAAGACCTGCGATGCTTTCACACGTGAACCAACACCCCAGTGATGCACAAGCCTCCACACCACACACCAGTGGGGAGAGCATCCACTGGCTCCTCATTCCTTGCACCACCAGCAAGTTTTCATAGTCCTGCACCACATCACCAGCTACAAACTCACCACCATGGAGCTGCTTACTTTGTTCTGCTCTCTTAGCTGCATCAGAACTGGGGCACAGGGATGACCACATAATGCCCAGAAAATTTCTCAAGGTGTGCTAAGGCAACTTAAAGCAACTCTCCTAAGAGGACAAAGAGAGTTGGGCTTGTTCAGCCTAGAGAAAAGGCCCCAAAGAGACCTTAGAGCAGCTTCCAGTACCTAAGTGGGGCTACAAGAAAATTGGAGAGGGGCTTTTTACAAGGCCATGTAGCAATAGGACAACAGGGACGGTGTAACTGAGACTTCGACATTAGGATGTTGTTTACTGTGAGGGTGCTGAGGCGCTGCTGCACAGGGTGCCCAGAGAAGCTGTGGCTGCCCCATCCCAGGCAGCGTTCAAGGCCAAGCTGGACCGGGCTTGGAGCAACCTGGTCTGGTGGAAGGTGTCCCTGCCCATGGCAGGGAGCTGGAACTGGATGAGCTTTAAGGTCTCTTCCAACCTAACCCGGTCTGTGATTCTGATTCTCAGTCCTATTTGGCTCAAGGGCTGCTCCTTTCATGACTTCTCCCCACCCCACAACCTCTGACAAAACCACTGCAGCCAGGGACAGACCACAGCCAGGGACTCTGCCCTGTGGCTTTTCTTCACAGTGCTGCTGGCACTGACCAGCCAATGCTGCCAAAAACCACTGAACACCAACTCATCAGTAACCCCAGTGTGAAGCCCCCCGCCCTGCACTGCCCTGTGTCCAAACAGTCCCAGTGTGTTTAGCAGTTCAAAGCCAGCCCTCCATCCTGGCTCGAGGACAAGGCCCATAACCATTCCAGGAGCTGTATTTTCAGGTTGCTCCTCCTCACACACACACAGGGTGTTTCTCTCCCCCACATTGATTTCCAACATCAAAACACTTAAGCAGGTACTTAGGAAATTGAATTTAGGAAAATAGAAGAAAACAAGGCACATGAACATTTAAGCAGAGGTATTTCTTGATCAATCAGATCCTAAAACCCCTCATTAACCAGAGATACACAGCAAAAAAATCTACAGATATCAGAACCTTTTATTACAGGGAGCTGAGGATGAGGATTTGGCTCAGGACTTTCTGTGCTTCACTTAGAGGAGACTGACTGCAAATGAGATGAAGAAAAAAACAGAAAATGTAAAATTAATCAATATTATCAAAATTGACACCAATCTTGAATGCACTCATATAAACTCCGCAAACTTTGTTACCTTCCAAGGGGCAGCTCTTAGTTGCCATATAGAATGATATCAGAAAATCTTAGTACTTCACCCTGAACTTAAAGCACAGACAGACTCGTAGTGTGTGTGATTTCAAGAGGGTATCAACAGTGTTAATGGTTAATACCAATACTTCTGCTTCTGGAAAAGAACATTTGGAATTACCTGTCAAATGAAACACTAAGGAAGCCTCTCCACAGACTTTTTTCCACGGTCCAACACAAACTGGATGTTTCGATGCAGTTGGTGCAATCTGTTGTTTTCAAGATGTTTCACCAGTACAGAAGCATGTTACTGCTCTCTCAGCACTGCTGTGTGACTGTTCAGGCCAGCCAAAACAACAGAGCCGTTCAGGGATACACAAAGCAACCATAAGAAAAATGCATAAGAAAGGCAAAGGAAAATAGGAAAATGACAGTACACAAGAACAAAGGGAAGCACGCTGACAGCGGTAACACTGAGAGGAAGAGTGACCAACAGTACAATACATGAGCTCTCCAGTAGCATGCAGTAATTTCTGTAGGAAAAAATCCCCAAAACATACTATTAAAAGGACACTTTGTGCTATTTCTCTTAAGATTTTACAAGTAATAGTGAAGGTTACTGTCTACTGGGAATAGCCTGGCCTGAATTTGTTTCAGTGGATGCAGTTTGTTGCTGTGCTTCCGTCTGTGGCAGTGTCAAGCTTCAGCTGCACACCTCCCCAGCAAAACCAAACCCCTCAGGTTTTACAAGGGAGGGACATAGGAAGGAATTTTCCAGGACATTTCCAGTACCTGAGTGCAATGCAGTAGCCACATGACTATGGTTTGATTATTATTTGCTTAAATGAATTCTGCTGTAACAAATTATTTCAGAAGAGCAACATGGCACTTGCAACAGGGACTGAAGTTAAAGGTATGATGACACTTCAAGATCTGAAATCCTTTACAGTGTCCTTTTAAGTGTCTGCAGACCAGTATCTCAGCTGCAACTGGTACGGAACAGAAGCGAATCCTAATGAAACAACCCAAATCAAGAACGTTACAGTATCTCACAGTAAAGAAACTGTCTGTATCAATTACTGAAGGGAAGAAAGCATGAAGGATAATAGCAGCATATGGTTTACCATTTTCACTTCTCACTTTATTAATATTAGCGGTGCACTCAGCAATGGCAAAAGCAAGGGACGAAATTCTGTCAAAACTGGCAATTCTCTACTATGTCTCAACACATAATCATGGTCCTTGTAAAGAGCTACCCCCTCTCTGGACTCAAATTGCAAAGAAAAGAATATTTACATATAATATATATGTATATACCCACAAAACCAAAATTAAGTCGGATCCTTATCAAGGAAATCACTTTTTGCAGAGAAGAAAACATAACACACTGTTAAATAGAAGAGCTCCAAAGATTTAGAAGGCATAGTGATTTTCATGTTTTCTTCCTCCAGTCATTTCCCCCTGGATTTTAATACACTAAATACTTCATTTCAGAGTAAATAAGTGGAAATATTATCGAGCAACTCCGGTAAAGAACGGCTCCACTATTGACAAATGCTCGAGGTTTCGTGATCCAGGACTCTGACTTGAAGCAAAAATAAACAGCATATAAGGCTACAGCAAAGAAATGGCCGATCAGCACCATTGGTTTAGGAGATAACCTGTATTGAGAATAAAGAGATAAAACATGTCAATAAACAGTACTGGAAAGCACTGACAAATATTAAGTTTACAAGTAGAGATCTGCAGGCAGGATGACCCAACCCTCCCCTTCTGATTTAGGCAGCTCTGGTGCTCGCATCTCAACTGAAAAACGCACACTTTGTTGTCTTGGAGCTGCTCCACGCTCTGTGTTCCCCCCAGCAATGCAGCCAGCACAAGCTGCAGCACTCTTCTCATTCCCAGCAGCCTGTGCCTGCCTCCATCAGCCCTAGGGGATTACTTTCAACAGGCTCTATCACTGTTAGCTCCCATTCCAAAAAGGGAGAAATACAAATGCACACATTCTGACATGCTCAAAGCCGTATGAGCTATTGCACAGTCACTGGTTTCTGAGAGGTCAATCAAAACACCTTGACAGTTCCTCCTTTCTTTATGCTCTTTTATGGGAGACCTCATCCTTTCCTATTCCCAACTCGTCAAGCATGAAACACCTCCACCAGGTCCCCTGCCAGTCCAGACCTCTCTCCCTCATTCAAACTCCCATGCCATACACATTAACCTCTCTGCAGCTTTTACTGGCATTTTTTACAAAGAAAAACTCAAAACAGAGTCAGCTTTTAAAGACATCTTCTAATAAAGCTCCAACCTTTAGTAAATCCTAAGAACTGACTCCTGTGGACTTGGACTACTGTCCCTGTGCAGAGCTGACTGACTGGGAGCAGAGCACAAGGGCTCACCCCACTCCCCTGTTCACATTAGCCTTTTCCAGCACCCTGAACTTACACAGACAGCAATCCAACAGGGCCTGAGACACACTCTCCACCAAGCCTGAAGTAATGGAAACAGGCTTTCTTCAGCTGATGCAAGGAATCTACAAAATGAATTAGAATGACTCAACAAATATATTCAACACATACTCAAAGCTAATTTTGTTGAAGTAAAGGACAGTCTTAAGGAATATTCATGAATTAACGGACACAAGTGTTTTCTGATTGTTTCTTTGTGGGGTTCTTCTTTGGTTTTGCTTTTTTAATGCCAGCTCCAGGCTTGCCTTTACATTGCCAAAACTCAGTTTGCATACCACTAACACTAAACCATTAGGCAGAGAATGCAAACTAACTCACTGAATTCCTTCCATGTATATATTTTTAGTATCTATCAATATACATATATAAATGCAAGAACAAATGGACATGTTCATACACACACACACATCCTTTCCCCAGGCGTATTTATTTACCAAGCTGTAATTAGTCAGGAGCTATCTTTATGATATAGTTACCATCTGTGGCAGCAAAGAGTTCATACAGGGCCTGGGCAAGGACGTTCACTACAAAAGAATGAGACTTTTTTCTTGACCAGTAAAATGTCCTTTTGGCCTGAAAAAGGAGAAACAAAAGATGTATTTCTGTCAGATACAGAGAAGTATCCAAAACATTCCCAAGGAGGCAGTAAGAGTCGTACTCATGGAAATGTGGAGTGGATCAGTGTGGAATCTACGTCAGTAAGGAATTTTGGAAACATGTTGAACCAGGCTTCTCTTACTAAATATAGAATAGGCAGCACAGAAGGGTGTGCTTCATCTCAGCCTGTAGTGTCTGGTGCACGTCAGAAACTTGGAGTCTTACATACTTCTTGCTCTTGACAGAGTGGAAATAGGAAGTAACTGGAAGTCTGAGGTGACGCTGAGATCTAGGTATCTGCATGTGGTCAGGTAAGTCCTGTATTGTCCTAACATCCAGGGGCCCTCTTAAGGCCCTCTCAAATCTCAAATACACTTTTAAAATCCTTTACTTGTCATCTAAAGTTATTCTAGCTGTAATTTAGCCAAGACAATGTAAAATCATAGAATGGTTTGGGTTGGAAGGGCCTGAAGATCATCTGGTTCCAACCCCCTGCCTAACCTGATTAAAAGCAGTGAAGAAATAAATGAGAAATCTTATTACCTACTTAGCAGAATTCTGGGTCAAAATCCCACTGCACAAATAAACCTGGCATCAACACGGATGGTGCTGATTGCTGGGAAAGAACCATGTTTCCTAACTCCCTACTGTGAGATTAATGTAGCAGACAAGAGGCCAGTGAAGCATGGAGGTACGCCTGGAAAAACTTAATCCACATGCTCATTATTCCCTAATCACACGAGAATAATGGCCCAACCCCACCCTATTTACCTTCAACAGATGTTACAAGCACACTATTAACAGGGGCAGATAAGGTCATACTAGCAAAGTGCTAGTCCCCTTCAGCACATGACATATCAGCAAGCAGTGTTGATTGCCACACAGCCACAGCACTCCCAGATCACAGCTCTGTTGCCTAGTGAATGCCTCACATAGAATTTACTACCCAACACTTTGAAGACTGCTGTGCCTCACTAAAAACTTACACGTCCCCAAGCTGCATAAAACTTAGAAAAGAGTCATTAAACTGCAGTAAAAGCTGCAAAGTAAAGCTTCACCTGAAGAATGTCAGAGTCTTCATAAAGGTCTGGGATATCCTGGAGCAAACTCTTCCATATTTTAATATCATTTAAAATAACACTCATTCCTCCACCAGTTAGAGGGTGTCTTATATTATATGCATCTCCTAAAAGCAGAACACCTACATGGAAGAGAAAAATTCATGGGATACTGCGTGACCCTTTTTTTTTTCTAATCAAGCTTACTAAGAATTCATTCCCATATATAAGATGGGAGGAAGGGAAGGAAGGATTTAATTTAAACAGGCTTAAAAAGGCTTTAAGATGAACAAACTCACTATTTCTGCCCTATAGGTTCTTATGTGCGTGTTTCAAAGAACACACACACTCTTTAAGGTAATTTCTTTCCATTTTTAATCAGGTATCCCTTAAAAAGACCAAGCTCGTATCAGCTTGAGCAACTGAGTAATTCAAATTTCAAAACCAAGCAAGCTGTGATTTGAAGTCTGGTGTCAATATAAACACCTCGGTTACACTCTGCCCAGGGTCCACAGTTTCAAAGTATTATTTCTCACAGAAGAATTGACAGTTGTATCAAACACCAAATATACATCTATGGCAACAAAGCCCAACATCCCAGAGAAGTCCATGATGCTTTTTTCCCTCCTTTTATTCCGTAACACACACCTTTTTTGTTTACAGCTGAAGGGGGCAGGAAGCTGGCCGGCATCGTCCTTAAGCGATCGTTCTGAACTGCTACTAAGAATGGCTCCTTTAAGTGATCTGCAATAACCAAACATTTCAGTTACACAACTTAAGAGACTAAAATCATGTTCACACAATCCATTTGAACCTCTTCGTAGAGAGATAATCCTTCTAAATTGCTAATCTCACAGATGTGAGCTAACCAAACTGTTGCGGGATGTGGAATGAAAGAAGGGTGAATGGGAACTGAATCAGTAACTGTGCACATGGAAGAAGGCCACATGGTTCAATGGACTCAGTGAGATGGGCCTTTCTGGCACATGTAACCATGACAGTTATGGATGGAAATCCTCCTGCACTTACCAGGCAGCTGTGGATGAATGTTCTCAATCATGTACTCTTTTATATTCTTTGGCATTTCCCCTCGAATATCAACAAGGACTCGAGTCTCAGTTGAGGAAATCTGATAGATAAGCACTGGACTGGTTTTAGCTAGAACAAGTTCAGCATAATTGGCTTTAAACTGTGGTGCATCCTTGAAGACAAAAGAAGGGGAAGAAAGCTTGAGACTGATTAATGAAAGGATATTCAACTTTAGAAATTCAGAATCATTCTCTTAAGTACCTTGAAATAAAATCCCATATTGCAGTGTGTTATTTACCTCTGTGAACAAGAGCAGTGACTTCAAAAAGAAAGTTCTGAACTTCAGTGTAGTTACAATTCTTTTCACAATACATTTTAATTTTTACTCGAAAACACATTGTCACACATTTCACTTGAACACCTCACTAATATTTAAGACATGCCATTGAAAGCCTGTAATGTAATCACTGTAGTGGGTTTGGTAAGAGGATGTTCTCTTTTCATAAAGTGCTGGGAGGGAAAGAAATGCACTGTATTTCTGTATGTATGTACTGTCACTGTATGCAACTATATGGAGATACCAACTGAGGAAGAATCACAGGGCCCTATCTAACCAGGTCTTAAATAGGTTTCCAAAAGTAGAGAAACAGGAGGTCCTTGGACAGTGGTAACTGGGTTCAGGACCCAAAAAGTGCTAAAGTTCCTCCAAGTCAGTGTTCCCAGTCCAGTGAAAATGCTGTGGTTTGGTTTCTTCTCCCTTCATTCTTTTTACTGTTAATACAATAGTCAAGGCAGCAGCCACAAAAGGCAAGACCCAGCCAGCATTTCTACCTGGGCTCTCCAACCACTCAGCTACCAACCTACATTCCCACTTTCTCTCCTGAAGTATATAGATCCTGAAGGTACGTTTGTACTTGTTTACAAGGCACCCCACCTTCAGGCAAAAGCACAGTTTGAGCATTCTCCTGGAGTATAAAACATGAGTGGTTTGACCCACAGCTGCCAAGATGACCGAAAACTCAAGATTTCGGCTCCCTGAACAAGTGTCATGTGCATTGTGAGAAACAAGTGTCACCATTTCAGCTACCAATACCTCAACACAAAAACCAGTCAAAGCACTTACAGCCACAGAAATTTTCTTATAAATTGGGTTCCAGCTTCATAACGGTGTCCTCTTCTAATCCAGAAATTATATGCTAATAGCACATAGAGCACTACCTTAAATGAGATGCTGAAACTTCATTCTTCAAGGAAAAAGAACATCTGCCAACAGGTCTGTATGCCCAGAGCTCAGTTAAAACTTCCTGTGTTGAATACTAATTGGTTTCTTTTAAACCCTCTCTTGCTCAATTATATGCTTAATACTGTACTCCACTTCCAGAAATCTAACTTTTAAAGTTGTTTAGAAGTGTTTTAAGAGTCAAAAATCTGATCTGTAACTGTACTAGTTAACTGGGTATGCATCAATAATGTGAGAGTTAAACATGGACTAAAATACCCAAGCATTCCTCAAAGGGACACAGAAACTGAGAGGAGAGCTGATTAAGTATCTAAAAGCATAGTTCTAATAGATTCTCCCAGAAAAAGATGATGCACAACACCACATTCAGTGAAATTCAGACCCACATTAAGAAAAAGTAGTATACTGGCTTACAAAATATTATATATAAATGTTACCTTTAAAATGCAACCAACAAAATGGGATGAAACAGTAACTTTGTTGGAGACCAAGGTTTTTCTAAACTTGGAGAAAAGTCCATCAGCAACAACAGTGAGTGGTGCATGAAGCTCCTGCAGCATGAGGTAAAAAAAGATAGAACATTTTCAATTTTGCTTCAGAACAGTGGGAAACAAATCCCAAGCTCCCATTTGCAACTGTGCATTAGATGTTCTACAAACAATAAACAGGTAAGAGGATCACAGAAGGTATTTATATTTATGTATTTTTGCCTTCCTCATATTCATACTTATCACAGAATCATAGAATCGTTAGGGTTGGAAAGGACCTGAAGATCATCCAGTTCCAACCCCCCTGCCATGAGCAGGGACACCTCACACTAAACCATATCACCCAAGGCTCTGTCCAACCCGGCCTTGAACACCACCAGAGATGGAGCACTCACAACTTCCCTGGGCAACCCATTCCAGTGCCTCACCACCCTTACAGTAAAGAACTTCTTCCTCAT